>CM062102.1:1540425-1573162 GCA_031163375.1 Conogethes punctiferalis
ATTTGTATTTAAATATTTATTTGTGGTACCTTCGTTGTTCTGATACCCATAACATGAGATCGGAGCAATGTATGTGATGTTGTCTGATATACTATTTATTTATTATTATTTTGAACGGAGTGTGAAGCAGCGGAAAATATTATAAAAAAAAAACATATTTCAAACTACTGTAGTCTGCGACAGGCTGGTGATGATGATGATTGGTGTTGTTGTAAACTGACAAGATTATCAAATGAATCAACGAATCAGTCATTCCATTCATCATCATCATCAGGCTATTGCAGTCCACTGCTGGACATAGGCCTCTCCGGTTGTTCACCACTTAGGGCAAACTTGGAGGATATACCCATAATCGCCACGCTGGGCAGGCGGGTTGGCGATCGCAGGGCGCAGCTTCTCGTTCCGGTGACGCCGCTGCCCGTCATCAGCCTGTGGTATTTAGCTACGCCTTCTATCGTGATGGTTTTACCGCTATCAGTCGGTTTGCCAGAGCCTCGTTTGTTGTTCGGCAGGATGCACCACGGGCAGGTGAGGATGGCTTGGAGCGAAAAGGTGATAGGTCGCTCCCTTACATCCCTCCATCCCGTCATTCCATTGCCCAACTATTACATCCACAGTACATATTGATGAACATATTAGGGTCCATACAGAACAATACTAAAAGGGCCCTAAAGATGTTATCTAAAATGATCAAGCCTGCCATTGTGGCGTATACGTGCGAACAAATTAACAGCCGAAAGTCAATTTAATTTGAACAGTTAAGTTCCGAGATAAATTTTGCTTCAAGTTGTTCACGAGTTTTACTAGAGATTAAGTCGAGATGTTAGAACGAATTACTTCTTGGAATCAAAATAAAACGAAACAGGTTATTTCTGGAAATAAATTCATGGGTAGGTTTAGAGGGGCGAACACTTTTTTCTAAGAATCGAAGTTCCACGTAACACTGCTATGACGAAAATGGGCAAACCATGGGCAGGTGAGGGTGGCTTGGAGCAAAAAGAAGTAAAGTCGCTCCCTTACATCACATACATACTTATTGTGTTAATTAACACTTATTCTAATCTTCTTCTATATACTCATAATAAATCTATAGAGAGGTCAATTCTGTACATGAAATTTTTTTTCTGAATAACTATCAGGGGGTGATTAGTGATCGATATTGATGCCAAAAATGCAATCAGTAAAACTTTTGTCTGTCTGTTGTAAACGGATTTTAACGAAACTTGGTACAATTATTCTTCATACTTCTAGGCAGGTTATAGTACACTTTTCACCAGGCTACAAACAATAAGAGCAGAGCAGTGACGGGAAGTGTTGGGAAGACGGAAGAACTTTTTACCTGTATGTTTGAACGCGCTTTACGCGAAAACTACTGCATGGAATTGAATGCGGTTTTCACCAATGTATTGCTAGAAGTTTAACTTAAAACTTAGGTACTAGGTATAGATAGGTATTTTATGGAAGTCCGTTATTTTTCAAACCCGATATCCACGCGTGCGACGCCGCTGGCACTGCTAGTGTTACAATAATACTTTAGTACATACCTTCAAGGTTTTGATTTCCATAACACAAGTGCTTAAGCTACTTACGTTCAGATTTAGTCTAAATATGTAGTAAATTATCATACATAATATTAATTTATGTATAGGGATTACAGTTTCAATATATTAACTGTATATTTTATGATCCCACAACTGAATTAGGTCTTATCTGCTATAACTATTGATTGAAAATGCTATTGAAATTATTGAAGTAGATTAGAATGGAATATATTTCATGGAATTTGCATTCATAAATACAACATGTCAGACAATATTACGTATATTGCTCCGATGTCAAAGTAATTGGTTTGGGCACTTTTACTATATCAGAACATTGAAGGTAGATAAATAAATACATAACCCAAGACATGCCACGCTGGGCCACACGTCGCCATCTAGCCCCAAACTAAGCCGAAGTTTGTACTATGGCTGCTAGATAACTGATAAACTAACTTATATACATTTTTAAATACATATTAAACATAGTAAACACCCAGACTAATACAAACGAGAGAGAACCCAGAATAATACAAATTAAGAGAGGTAGGACATAGCGAATCTTCGCTCGAATTGAGCTGCCCGTCCGGGGTGCTTTCGCTTTCCATCAGGCGTAGAGAAGCCATTATGTCGAGCTACTATAAAAAATATATATATATATTTTGCTCTTTGACTTTTGACTTTGAAATATATCAGAACAAGCATCGAACTGTTCATCACACGCTGCCCCGGGTGGGAATAGTTCAAACCACGTAAGTAGCCTATCAGTACCAAGCTAGCTAACTTAACAACACAAGTTGACGACAGCGAGACAAGCCGCAAGTAGGGTAACAAACCAGTGGAACTTAACTTATAAGCTCATGCTGAGGCATTACATGATAGGGTGCAAACTTGTCAGCAGTTGGCAAGGCAGTATCAAGAATTCCAAGAAGTAAGTTAAATACTAGATTGGCACTATAGATACAGAATTCTAGCCACGTTATTAGCTAGTTTTATGAAACTGTCCTTGCGCTATACGGATTTAGTATAGGGACTAACCCAACTTATCCTGAGGGTGTCGTAGACGACAACTAAGGGAATATCAGGAAACGGCGAAGCCATGAGGAGAAACGACCCCAGGGGAGACCATAATTGTGTTGGAAAGACGACGTGAAGAAGATCGCTTGAATTGGATGCAGGGAGCGCAAGATCGTGACGAGTGGAGAAGGTTGAAGGAGGCCTACACCAAGAATATGGTCGAAAAGGGCTAAAGAAGAAAGAAGATGATGACCAGACGCAAAGAGATGGTGGCTGGTATGATATATACGGAGCGTCACCGGAGCGAGAAGCTACGCCCTGCGATCGCCAAACCGCCTGCCCAGCGTGGCGATTATGGGTATATCCTCCAGAAGTTTGCTCTAATTGGCGAACAACTGGAGAGGCCTGTGTCCAGCAGTGGACTGCAATAGGCTGTTGATGATTAATGATATATACAATGTTTTATGCCACACACACATACGATAAAAATAAACAAGTATCTTTAAGACGGGTGTTCACGTCTTAATGATACTGAGATATTTCGCGTTTTAAAAAATATGCTACTTACTTGACCAACTCCACATGCCTTTTGTAACACTCCACTAGCCTCTTAAACGCCACACCGTCTGAAACCTGTGCATCATTGCTGCCAAAAATATTAGCACAATCGATCTTCAAAAGCTCCAACTCCGTTCGAAAGAAGACCATTATGACCATAGCATTAGAGTCGAAAGAAGTAATCCAGCCTCCCCCATATATGGCTGCATAGGATTGAATAGCTGAAGCCGCTAAGTGTCCAGGAATGGTGTTCTTGTTGAACGGAAGCCAGGAGCTTACCACTTGTAAATAGGACTCCGTACCCATTTTTACGTTCTCCCTGTAAGACGAGGACAGGAAATACTTGAAGACCGGTTGGAACATAACTATAACGACGGTGGTATACATAAGTGACCAATAGGAATAGGTTATCTTCCGACAGTAACTGGTATATTTAGCCAAAAGATCGTTCTTTGTTTCATCAGTCGTCACACGCTGTGCCAAGTCTGCCCGAGTGACGTAATCTATGATCCCTTGCCAGTGTTTCTGCCATGTCAAGAAAGTTGTCACTTTGATGACGCTCATCGTAGCCAACATCGTAATCTTCAGATTATTGAGTAGCAGATTCAGGTCGTTCTTTACGAACCAGACGTCAACATACTCAGTCGCCGTGAATATTGTCACCAATACATGCATTATTAGGTAGAAATACTTCAAGGCAAGATTTTTGGGTAGTAAGAGGCCCCAGAATTTTAACGCCTTTACATTTGGCCCCAGTAAGGGTCTTTTAGGGTCCTCCAATCTGTCAAGTAGTGCTAGCATGTTGATGAAATGGATATGATTGAAATTTGATACGTTTGTAGTTATAATGTGTCTTACATTTGACTAATTGCGAACCAGTGTTAGTGAGGGGAAATTCTTGGACTATATCAGAATTTTATTTTCCAAAAATTTGACAACTGAGAAAATTACACTTATACTTTTTTCCTAAAATAGAAAGAACAAGAAATGTTCAAACTTAAATTCATCATCATCACTATCATCTATTGCAGTCCACTGCTGGACATAGGCCTCTTCAGCCGCTCGCCACCCAGGGCAAACTTCCGGAGGATATACCCATAATCGCCACGCTGGGCAGGCGGGTTGGCGATCGCAGGGCGAAGCTTCTTGCTCCGGTGACGCTGCTGCCCGTCATCAGAATGTGGTATTTTGCTACGCCGTCTATCGTGATGGTTTTACAGCCACCAGTCGGTGTGCCAGAGCCTCGTTTGTTGTTCGGCAGGATGCACCACGGGCAGGTGAGGATGGCTTGGAGCGAAAAGGTGATAGGTCGCTCCCTTACATCCCAAACTTAAATTAAACACTTCTATTTCATATAATATTAATATTAAGGGTCACAGGTTACACAATTATTGTCCTTATCAACTAAAGCCTAAAAGGGCCAAATTTATAGTTTTCAGGCAAACCTCTGCGAACTTGTCTAATACAAATAAATTAACAGGATGCGGAACAATGTTTCTAATTTGTCTTATTTCATTACGACGAAGACCTTTATAACCCTTACTAAGCCTGGGTTGAGGTTTGAGTTTGTGATAATTGTAATATTGTACGTCACACGTTTATTTACATTTACTATGAATGATGAATGATGAAAATGAATAGTGAATGATGAAGAGAATGATGATGAGTTGCACAAAATGTTACAAAGTAAGCTAGTTAGAAAGTTTTAGAGAGGTAGGGCATAGCGAATCTTCGCTTGAATTGAGCCGCCCGTCCGGGGAAGAACCTCCACCTTATAGAATACCGCAGTCAAATGACCTCTAGGTCGTGTTTCTGCCGGTGAGTAGGGTTTCCGGAGCTTGTGGGGGGTTAGAACCTCTGCCCTCTGAGCCAAGGGTCGTGGGTTCGATTCCCGCACAGTACAAACATTTGTGTTCATGTACATGTCTGTATTGGTCTGGGTATTTTCTATGTATAATATAAGATAAGATATTCTTTATTGCACACCAAAAAATTGACTTAAAACTATGTATAGTAGACATTATGCTGTACAATATAGGCGGCCTTATCGCTATAAGCGATCTCTTCCAGACAACCTTAGGGTAGAGGATAGTTACAGAGAAGAGGTTAGGTGAGCTATCAACTGAATAATATGTATTTGTTTACAAAAAAAATGTATCTTAGTAAGTTTATCAGTTGTCTGGTGCCCAAACCCAACCCATAGTACAAGCTTCGGCTTAGTTTGGGGCTAGGTGGCGCTGTGTGGCCCAGCGTGGCAAGTTTTGGGTTATTTATTTATTTTTTTATTTTTAATACGTTTCAGTCTAATACAATATCTGTCATCGCAACACATCACTAATTATTATTAAGTCATAATGCAAAGCTTCATTATACAATCAGATATAATATTACCTACGAGGCGTCAATGATGTGGCACAGAGAATTATGTGTAATTACGGCGGCGTTAGGCGTAGATAATGACTTATTTGTCATTAAATTTTATGTAAGTACTGCTTTGATTTTTAGACTAGGCTCGACTTGTGGTTCGGTCTGTGTTTTATGAATAAGTATTATTTTTGAAAAAGGAATTTCATTGAAAGATTACTAGCTGTGCTCGGCTCGCGACTTCGTCCGCGAGAAATAGATTTTTTTTCCCCTTTTTACATTTTCCATTATTACTTCGCTTCTAATAGTTGCAGCGCGTGATGTTATATTGCCTAAAGCCTTCTCGATAAATGGTCTATCAACACAAAAATAGTTTTTCAATTCCGACCAGTAGTTCCTGAGATTAGCGCATTCAAACAAACAAACTCTTCAGCTTTATAATATTAGTTTAGAGATGTACACGAAACAGTTGACTTAAAACTAGACAAAAAGAACTTCTAATTTCATCATTGTACGTACATTTGATGAAAATTATAACGAGTATCAATTGAACATTTCATCATTATACATAATTGGAAGACTTTACGGTAGTTTTGTGCAACGGTTGATCATAATTACGAGTACAGCTGCGACTTATGCGAAATGGGAAAAAGTGACTTCAAATTTCTAAAAAGATGTCATGTCATGATTTTTTTTTGGCAAGAACATGGTTTGTTCCGGGTCTAGGTTTCATATTTGTATTTAAGTATTTATTATATTTGTTGTGGCTCCAATGTTCTGATACTATGGGTATTAGACCGCACAAGTGCTTAAGCTATATGTAGCTAAGCTTTGAGATAGAAGAAATATACCTACGTGATGTTGTCTGATATTTTTTTATTACAACATCAAAAGCACTGATAACTCTGACGCCTAAACTGGGAATGGGTATAGCTTACCCTAAGTGTTGCGGAGGTCTGATGGCAGTCGCTCTGTGTAAAAGCTTAGCCCTCGCCAAATCTCTCAGTTTGGGAAGCGAGCCCTGAGACAATCGGGAAAAAGGCTAAGATGATGATGATGACCACATCAAAAGCACAAAACGAAACCTCCACAAAATCCCCCTGAAATCTCAACAATGACACAAATTTAATCTGTAGAACTAATTACTCTAGTAGCTGTCCATTTATCCGCAAGACAAATCCTGCGCGTAGTGGATAGTATTTTAGTGGATTTGTGAGTGAGCGAGGATGCTTTCAGGGAATTAACTGATGCCATCGAAATGACTGGAGCGGGTCGGTTGTACACTGGTACACTAGCTACTTTGAAGCTATTTTTTTTTAATTTTTTTATATTTATCAACATCTTCATCAGCCTATAGTCCTCTGCTAGGCCTCTCCAGTTGTTCGCCACTTACGGCTAACATCTGGAGGATGTACCACCAATCACCACGCTGGGCGGGCGAGTTGGCAATCGCAGCGCATAGCTTCTTGCTCCGGTGACGCTGCTGCCCCTCATCGGTCTGTGTTATTTAGCTACGCCTACAATTGTGATGGTTATACTGCCACCAGTCGGTTTGCCAGCGCCTCGTTTGTTATTCTGATGATGAACACCTTATTTTTAACTGTCGCGAACAATAGGCCTGTTGCAGTAAAATCTGTAATTAATCCGTCTTTTAGATTGTTCAAAAATAAAAGACATAGTATTTTTTCATTTGTAAATTATACCAAAAATGTTAAAATTACGCGTGACGTCAGAGAGTGGGAGTTTTTTTCCCACTCCTACATTTTATATCTTGTATCTTTGTTATTTTTTGTTTAAATGAATAAAGGAAAAATACGTGTCCAATGTAATATTTTTATAATCCAAAATACGGGACTAAATAGGATAAGGTAATTATTTTGACCCTGGAAACATCACTATTTCACCTAAAACTGTCATCAACTGGGACTTATATTCATTTCAATTACCATGCGGACAATGGTTAGATTGCTATTAAAAGATATATAAAATATTCTAGCTAGTTGGGATTACATTCATCGAAGGTACGATCAAAGAGCTTGTCTTCTTTTGTTTGGTATTATCCATCTGGATTATTAGGTTTTTTTCTCTGGAACTTTCTAAAGGAAACATTATGCAGTCTGTTATCAAAGATGAAATTACTACTAGGTATATTTTTTTCTTTACTCGTCAAAGATCCCATATCCGTCTTTTGTATTTACACAAAATAATAATTTGTATTATGTATTATTAGGAAGAAGCCTTCAGCTTCAAGAGCTTTCGGTGTCACGTTACAATTGAATCAACGTGATTGATCACTCTTGCTGTTTGATTGTTTGCCTAAATTTCGAGACTGATTAATTTGATAGACAATTTAATTACGTAGAAGAAATGGGGCAGTGATTTGTAAGTGCTATTATCGTAAAGTATCCTAGACTTTTTTGTCATCATCAGTTGTTCGCCACTTAGGGCAAACATCTGAAGAATATACCCATAATCGCCACGCTAGTGATTTGGCGATCGCAGGGCGAGGCTTCTCGCTCCAGTGATGCTGCTGTCCGTCACAGGTCTATGGTATTTAGCTATGCCAATAATTGTGACGTTTATACCGCCACCAGTCGGTTGCCAGCGCCTCGTTTGTTATTCGGCAAGATGCACCACGGGCAGGTGAGGTTGGCTTGGAGCGAAAATATGATAGGCCCGCTCCCTTACCTCCAACAAAGTGCCCACTGGGAAAGAGGGATCTGCGTATGGTTTCTTGCTACGAGTCGTCATCATCATCAGCCCGGTGTCAGTCCACTGCTGGACATAGGCCTCTTAGGTCGATTTTGTGCTTCTTGCATCCAGCACTTGCCAGCCGGCCTGCGCAATCATCACTCCATCTGGCCTGAGGGCGTCCTACATTACGTTTGCCGATACACGGTCCACTGTCCAGTGAAAGAATACAAAATAGTCTTGCTACGAGTACTATTTTGTATTATTTTCTTGACAGTTCTCGTATTATGGATTTCGACATTAATCTTTCGTCAGCTAAGACAGATATCTCTAGCTGACGAACCTCACCGCAAGCAATCTAGAGTCTCTTTCATTAATCGTGTGGTTTGCTACTTTTTCGTATTCTATTACGTAGGGGGCCAACGTTAAGCTGAACAGCAAGTCCCTCAGATAAGACCGATGTCGCGTGAACGTCGCCGTTTTATAGCGAACTGTCGAATGTCGTAAAATTTCATGTCCTTCAGTGCTCAGCTCGAACTAGAAGAGTATTCTGAGGAACGATGGAACGTAACATGAATTTTTTTCTCGAGTCAACAGCATCGTCATCATCGTCAGCCCATTGCAGTCCGCTGCTAAACATAGGCCTCTCTAGCTGTTCGCCACTTAGGGTCCGGAGGACTAATATTATCCATACAATGGGGAAAAGTGTGTCTGTCTGTCTGACTGTCTATATGTTCGTCTTTCTTTCACGGCAAATCGGAGCGACAAATTGACGTGATTTTTTAGGGGAGATAGTTGAAAGGATGGAGAGTAACATAGGCTACTTTTTGCCCCTTTCTAACCCCCCACTTCCCTAAAATGTGGGGCAACGCGGGCGAAGCCGCGGCACAGCTAGTATACCCATAATGCCACTCTGGGCAGGCGGGTGGGCGATCGTAGGGCAGCTTCTCGCTCCGATGACACTGCTGACCGTCATCGATCTGTTTATTTAGTTAAGCCTTTAATCGTGTATGGTTATACCGCCACCAATCGGTTCACCCACAGCAATAATAAAAAAACTGAACATATACTCCTTGATGCGCCAACTGGGTACGAAGTCTATTTAAAGAGTTCCAGGTCAACCATATCGAGTTGTAATATCGCCTTTTACTCATTTCTCACAATACCACCTTCAAAATTCCACTCTTTAGTTTTACAGCCCCTTAATAGGCCATCGCCGAACTCATTTGTATAATACAAAGATGGGCGGGTACCGTAAATCCTTATATTTATTCCCGATCCATAGTGTCTGCCCTCAGTGGCTTTTGGAAGTCAGCACGGTAAAAAAACTGTGATGAAAAGGAAATTGATTAATTGGTACAATGAAAGGACCCTATTGTTTTATTTGAAAGCATGATGTAAGTATTATGAATGTAACTAGTATTTCACAATATTGATGAAGTAGGGATGTAAGGGAGCGACCTATCACCTTTTCGCTCCAAGCCATGCCTCACCTGCCCGGGGGCATCCTGCCGAACAAAAACGAGGCTCTGGCAAACCGACTGGTGGCGGTATAACCATCACAGAATTTAAGGCGTAGCTAAATACCACAGGCCGATGACGGGCAGCAGCGACATCGGACCAAGAAGCTACGCCCTGCGATCGCAAACCCGCCTGCCAGCGTGGCGATTATGGGTATATCCTCAGAAGTTTGCCCTAAGTGGCGAACAACTGGAGAGGCCTGTGTCCAGCAGTGGACTGCATTAGGCTGATGATGATGATGATGATAAAGTATTTTCAAAGGTTTTAGGTGAAATTAACGATAAAAAAATATGTATGTCGGAGCGGCACAAACCGTTAACATAGTTTTTGATTAATTTAACCTTTATTTAAATTTGACGTTTGTGGACGAAAGATGTTTGATCAAAAACAACTGGAGAGGCCTATATCCAGGCAACAGACTGCGATAGGCTGATGATGATAACAAATCTTATCGTCTCATCATCTTCTAACTTGCGCCTCCCCTTATCCCATTTGAAGTCAATTTTCAATGTACACGTTACATTTCGTAGCCGATTTATATAACTGAAGCAAAGTCAAACCAAGTGAGAGTCCATTTTATATTCCGCGTAACTTATTGTGCTCAGTATGCCCTTTGAAGATACCACCCCTATTATGTGGATTGCTATATCTTTGCCTTTTGCGGCCAGTGCCTTTGTTTGTATGGGTATTGTATGGGATTGGGCACGCTGCTCTCTATAAAGGATGTTTGGCACTGAGAGATACATTTCTGGAGAAAGGCACAGATGTTGTTGGTTACCCTTATTTTTTGGCTACTTTTGTTTTGTAATTTGTGATATTGGAAACTGGGTAAGGTACATTAGATCTATACTGAAGGGGTATAATACTCATCCGAACGATTATTTATAGTAGTTTGACATGATGGCTTCCTTACACTGATGGAAAGCGAAAGAGCCCTGAGCTGTGACAACGGACTGTCTGTTTCCACCGCCATGCCGGCCCAACTCTAATCCCCCACGAGCTCCGGAAACCCTAATTACTGGCAGCAACACCACCTGGAGGTCATTTGGCTGCGGTATTCCCCGGACGGGGAATTATTGCTACTAATTATTTTTATTATTGCTAATACCTTTTTAGGCTGAATTACAACAATATTTATTTCATACATTCTCAAAGAGTTCCACAAATCAAAACTATTACTAGTGGAATACATACAATATTCTACCGTGAAGAAAAAAAATCATTGATCGAAACCAGACACTAAACGGTGTTGCCATCCTGATTTTCCACCGGTAACTGGTGTGGGGCTAAAAATATAAATACCCCCTTCGCCCTTGACATACTCGTGCTCCTGAGGGTAAACCCTTTAACCACAGTATAGGAATGCCGACAGTGAAGTGATATCAGTTTTGGATAGGTATTATCATCAGTTTAAATATGTATTTGTGTATGTATGAGTATATTAAGGTGGGTGGACCATGGAAGGCCACGCTCCTTTGAAGGCCAACATATCAAAAAGTCATAGTTATTTACATGTAAACATCATATCCTTCGGCTATACACTAAGATCCATCAAACTCAAGGCCACAGATGCGGCGGCGAGTCGCTTGCGCCGCTATTGACACTATTGCCGCTATTGGAGACGACTCTGTGACATATTTAAGGTCCTGCGTCCGGCGCAACCTGCTCAGTCCTGACGCTAACTAGCAATCTCTCTACACGAAGGCAAATTCTAACCCTTCTTTCTTTGGTGCATGTAAGGGAGCGGCCTATCATCTTTCGCTCCAAGCCAACCTCACTGCCCGTGGTGCATCCTGCGAATAACAAACGAGACGCTGGCAACCGACTGGTGGCGGTATAACCATCACAATTGAAGGCGTAGCTAAATACTAAGACCGGTGATTGGGCAGCGCGTCACCGGAGCAAGAAGCTACTCCCAGCGATCGCCAACCCGCCTGCCCAGCGTGGCGATTAATTAACTACTGGAGAGGCCTATGTCCAGCAGTGGACTGTAATAGGCAGATGGATGATGATGAATGATGAACCCTTCTTTTCAAATGATTGTAAAAACAGTCAAAACAACAGTTTCCTCACTGCTTGTCATTCCGGTACAAGCCACACCGCGACATCAACTCGTTCGGAGGCAATACATCAGGATCGATCACAGGAGACAAATGGACACCGCGGTCTCGTGTTTCGCTCCAATGTTTAGCTACCTTTGAAATTTGGAATGTGCGCAGTTCGAGCGTAAGGACTAACCTACTATTTACGTCTTTACTATCATCAATTTCTGTTTAGTTATAGCTCACCTCACCCTTTTTGTTTAATTTATCCTCTACCCAAGGTTTTTTTTTTATGCAAGAGGCGGCAGACGAGCAAATGTGATGCCTGAGGTAAGCAGTCGACACCGCCCATGGACACCCGCACTCAAATACGAATTTAGGGTCGCTTCCGGCCTTTTTAATAGGAGTACGCACGTTTCTTGAAGGCTCCCATGTCGTAGCTGTTCGGAAATACTGAAGCAAGAGTTGGTTCCACAAAACCGATGCGCGAGGTAAGAAGTTCCTCATAAAGCGTACGGTTGCTGGAAGAGATAGCTTGGAACGATAAGACCGCCCTAATTGTACAAAATGTCCATTTTACTAGTTTATAGTTGATTGTATGATGCGCAATAAAATCTATCTATCTACGGATGTGAGGGAGTTAGACTATCATCTTTTCGCTTCAAGCCATCCTCATCTGTATCCTGCTGAGTACCAGCCGAGGCTCTGGCAACCGACTGGTGGCGGTGTAACCATCACGATAGAATGCGTATCGTTCCACAGGTCGATGGCGGGCAGCAGCGTCACTGCTGGACATAGGCCTCTCCAGTTGTTCGTCACTTTAGGCGAACACCTCAATGCCAGCAAGTATATTCACTCAGAGTGCTATGATCCTAGGATCACCACAATAAAGAGAGACTCTAGAGTCTCTCTTTATTTGTCGGAGTTGTTTTAGTGTTACTTTTTTTGTCATCATCATCAGCCTTTTACAGTCCACTGCTGGACATGACCTCTACAGCTGTTCGCCACTTAAGGCAAACATCTGGAGAGTATACATATAATCGCCACGCTGGGCAGGCGGATTGGCAATCGCAGGACGTAACTTCACACTCCGGTGACGCTGCTACCCGTTATGGGTCTGTTGTATTCACCTACGCCTTCCATCGTGATGGTCATACCGCCACCACCGGTTCTCACAGCTTCGTTTGTTATTCAGCAGGATGCAGACACCACGGGCAGGTGAGAATAACTTGGAACGAAAAGGTGAACGATTAATACAAATCACCGCCTCAGCTTTTTCGGTCTGTACATACATACTTACTAATTGTACTGACTGCTGCAGTATTTTCCACACAAGCTCTGCACAATACTGACTTACATACGTATACAAACGGATCAGAACGTCCCTATTTAGCTATATACAACAACAAAACTGATCAAAGTAATGTATGTCCTTGTGCACCTTAAAAATACGAATGGGCCAGTACTTCAGTGATGTGAGCACGGTCACTGTTTGGTTTGGCCGAAATAATTAAATATTTTTATATATGAATTTTGTGTCCAGTAGTAAGTACTAGGTAAACAGCGATAACGTGATTACTTAAAATGACATAAAAATCTGTCAATGTAAATAGTGTGACCACAGCTGACCTAATCTTTACCATCATGAACAAAGCAAGCAGCTTTTATAGGACAACTTTAAACAAAATTTTATCAGCAGCGTGCAGACATCCACTGCTGGGGCATTTTTTATGCAAGATGCGGCAGACGAGACAATGTGATGCCTGATGGTAAGCAGTCGACACCGCCCATGGACATCCGCAACTCAAATCGAGTTTAGGGTCGCTGCGCCTTTTAAATAGGAGTACGCTCGTTTCTTGAAGGCTCTCAGTCGAAGCTGTTCGGAAATACTGACGCAGAGAGTTGGTTCCACAAAACCGATGCCGAGGCAATACATAGGCAATAACATAGGCCTCACCCAATGACAATGACACTTGGTGCAATTTGGCCTTAGTCAGCCAAGCTCAACAGGCGGGTTGGTGACCGCAGTTTTAATGTCCCCAGGGTTGTAATAAAGCTTAAATTTTACAAAAACGATCGGCAAATGTGTGGAGACAATGTTACCATAATTTATACAATTAATACCAAGTATCATAGTGTTGCCATTAGTTGTACAGCACGTTATTTGATTAAGCATTTGTGTGCCAGAGTAAAAAAATGCAACGATCCCTTGTTACTTAAATTAAATACACTTTCAGAGAAACAAGAAGTGCCAGTGTTAGTTTTATCTAACTCGTCGACTGAGCAAGGCAGCAACACAATATTACAATAAAACATACGTAACATACGTACCCAATAATCTACACACACAAACTACAAAAGGAAGCAAGACTTATAAACCATTTAGCCGTAAATTTCAATAAAAACCGAACGAGCCGAAACGGTAAGCGCCATCCCTTATACTTAGTAAGCAAACCTAGCACGAATCATCAACGCTTGCACCCGTACTATTGAATATTCAACCTTGTTTCCTATGCATAAGGTTTAAATGTAGTAATAATATCAAAGATAAGTTACTTTAGCTAAACGCAGCCACTTGGATAGATGCCAACGCGAAAATCTGAAACTAAGCTTGTATTTTAATCTAAATTATTTGAGCCTAAAATAATTTTGTATGGGAACTTTATGGTGTGGAATGGTTGAAAAAATATGGAGGCTTAAGCTTAACTTGACTAAGGCTAAGCGTCTCTACCGGGAAATCTCGAAGAGGCTTCTAATATTGCCTTTGGGGTCATGGGGAAGCCCTTGAAGGTACTCCGGTTAAAGGGCATCTCATTATCTTCTTCAGCCTATTGAATTCCACTGCTGGAATAGGCCTCTCTAGTTGGTCGCCACTTTGAGCAAACACCTGGAGCAATACCCATAATCGCCACGCTGGGCAGACCGAGTACTTGCCTTTCCCGGACCAAGCTCCGGCCGCTTGTCATCTGCAGTTGCAGGCAGGCAGGGATGCGGTCGAATGCTTTGGCGCTGCCCGAGTCTCTGCAAATTGCTGCCCATTGGCGAAGCCCTGGCAGGTGTGAGTTCCACACACAAACGCAATTTCCCGCGGAGGCGTCGTGAAGAGGCCTAATGCATTAGAAAAAACAATATGTTTACCAAAAAAAAACCGTTTTCAATATGATTACAATAGGACCAACTTGGAAGTAGTAGTAACATACATAACAAAATAAACAGTGAAATTGAGAATCTCGTCGGACTCCCCTTTTTTGAAATCGTTAAAAATAAAAGCCGCATGTGCTGCGTCCCACGTGCCTGCGTCGTACATAGGTAGGTCTCGACGTGCCGTGCTTTACAAAATCTTCTCTGCCTTGCGCTAAATGAAGTCAGCCTGCGTCCCAGCACGCGCTAAGCCTTAGAATTCTATGTAGGAATAGTGAGTGGAAACTGATTTCGATTCAAGTTGGATTTACATAAATTGGACTTTCAGACCGGACTTCGGGGTTTGGTACACGGAACTTGGTCTTAGAGAGTACGTTTGATAGAAGAATTGACTACATAGTATACAAAATTGCTTACGTCTGTATGTACGTACTCTATATAGCAAAGGACTTTGATGTGGCCTCTTTATACAGATAAAGTGATAGAATACATTCTTATACATACTGTTTTTAAAGATTTCTAATAGGTTTTCAATACTAGAGTTGACCCAGATAATAATAAACAAACGGTGTGAGCTAAATAAAACTGTTAAAAACACTTACTCTCTACTTAAGTATGTACTTGTATTATAAACAAACAGTACTGTACTTATGTATGCTTAGCTCTTAAAACAAATGAACGGAGTTTGATGTGACTTTTTTTAACAGTTAGAGTGTATTATCGTAAGTAAAATTTGTAATTGAAATAAATGCATAATATGTAGATATTTTTTATTGCACACCAAATAGTCGATTTAAACTGGACACAAATATATATCAAATGTACAAAGGTGGTCTTTTGATCCATCTCTTTCACACAACATTTGAGTAGAGGATAACTAAAAGAAGGCGTAAAATGCCAAATAAACGGTGACGGTTTTATTAGCTAACTAATAAGACGACGGAGAAAATTAATTAAGCTAACTAATAAGTTAATTCTAGATATTTCTGATTGATTGTAATAATCTATTACATGGCATCGCGTGGAACCAACGTTACATAAAACCGCTTAAGTATAATATATTCTCGTTTAAACACAAAAAAGAATTTCCTCCTTTCCTCTAAGTCAAATTTTATTCTTTTACCATAACAAAGCTGTTTTTTTCAACGTGCTTTACCACAAAACCTTACGCAAATCTCCGAACCTCAAGGAAATTTCTTCCCATTTTAAAATAACAAGCATGATCAAGCTAAGAATAATTGTTTGGGGCTTAAACGGTATCTGTGTTGTATCTCGGAACATGGTTTCACCTTTTTGCCGGGCTCATGGAAGATTAGACGGGGATTCGCTTACCGGGAGACGGGAATGTCGCAAATTTAGCTGCTATTTTTCATCATCATCATCCTAGCCTTTTTCCCGATTGTCTCAGGGTCGGCTTCCCAAACTGAGAGATTTGGCGAGGGCTAAGCTTTTACACAGAGCGACTGCCATCAGACCTCCGCAACACTTAGGGTAAGCTATACCCATTCCCAGTTTAGGCGTCAGAGTTATCATCATCTCTGATATGATGTGACGACTGCTATCTGAGTTGGTAAAGATAGCACCCGGGACCAACAGCTTAACGTGCCTTCCGAAACACGGAGGAAATCGGTGTCAAATTTTGGTTACCCATCATCGGATTGACCGCGCCAATGGTTGCACAACATTTGCGATCATTGTTAAACGAACAAGACCGCGGCGCCACCGAGCTCCTCAATTAGTTGCTATTACTAGCTGCTATTATTCATCATCGGGTGAAAAATGGGATGTAAGGGAGCGACCCATCATCTGTCCGCTGTAAGACACCCTCACCTGCTCGTGGTGCATCCTGCTGACTAACAAACGAGGCTCTGGCAAACGACCGGTGGCGGTATAACCATCACGATTGAAGGCATAGCTAAATATCACAGGCCGGGCAGCAGCGTCACCGGAACGAGGAGCTACGACTTGCGATCGACAACGCGCCTGCCCAGCGTGGCGATTTTTTAATTTTTTTTTTATACCACTGGGTGGCAAACAAGCCTACGGCCCGCCTGATGTTAAGCGGTTACCGCAGCCTATGGACACCCGCAGGTGTCGCAACACCAGGGGTATCACACGCGCGTTGCCGACCCTTTAAAAACCTCTTCACAACCTTTTTGAAGGACCCCATACTGAAGTCTCGGAGGAGAGCCTCGGCGGGGAGCTCATTCCAAAGCCTGAGTGTGCGTGGCAAGAAGTTTCTGTTGAAACGTACTGTACGCGACCACCCAGGCTCTAGGGTATGAGGATGAATCCCCTGTCGACGGCGAGCGGTGCGGTGGTAAAATGTCGCCGTAGGCATCATCTCAAACAACTCCTTGGAACACTTGGATTATGGGTATAACCTACAGGTATTTGCCCAAAGTGGCGGACAACTGGAGAGGCCTATGTCCAGCAGTGGACTGTGATAGGCTGATGATGTAGGATGAAAAATAGTCGCTAAATTGAATGGGATGTAAGGAAGCGACCCATAGATGATGGGTCGCTTCCTTACATTTTTTTTTCTAAATGACTACGATGATTGCCAGGGCGGCCTTGTCATCATCACCGGACTGTTGGGGGAGCGGAAGGCTCTCACCCCTAAAAATTTAAGCAACGGTGCTGAGGGCGCCCCTTCATCTCAAAAGAAGATTTGTCACCTTTCGGCCCTTTTTTGCCCAAAGTGGCCAACAACTGGACAAACCTAGGTCCAGCTGTGGACTGCGATAGGCTACTCCTGTCGCATATACGAGTTAACGTCGAGGTTTCTCCAATTATCTGCTAGCCGTGTCAGGGCGAGGTTACGTTGCTACGTTACGGCGCACAATCAAGCCCACCACCAGTCGTTCCACCACGAGCCTCGTTTGTTTTCAGAAGTATGCACCGCGGGCAGGAGAGGGTGGCTTGGAGCGAAAAGAAGATATGTCACTACCTTCATCATCATCATCAACAGCCTATCGCAGTCCACTGCTGGACATGGGCCTCTTCAGTTGCTCGCTACTTAGGCCAAATGTCTGGAGGATATACCCGTAATCACTAAGTCACTTTACAGCCCCTTTTTTTGCCCAAAGTCGCCAACAACTGGACAAGCCTATGTCCAGCTGTAGACTGCGGTAGGCTACTCCTGTCGCGTACGAGTTAACGTCGAGGTTTCTCCAATTAGCCGCGTCCGGGCGAGGCGACGCTGCGACGCTACGGCGCACAATCAAACCCTTGTTAGTGTCAAACCCCAAATTCGGGTAATCCGGATATCGGCCGGTTGAACCGGCAAATCGCTCTAAATGAGGATACTTGTCTTATACCGTTACATAAGATATGAGACCGCGATTGATCGGTTTGGGTCGGAATGTGTTATATGCTGAGGCAGGATATTGAGGCACTGAAAAACGAGAGAGAAGAGAGGTAGGGCAAAGCGATTCTTCGCTCGAATTGAGCCGACCCCCGGGTCGTGTTGCTGCCGGTGAGTAGGGTTTCCGGAGCTCGTGGGAGGTTAGGGTTGGGCCGACATGGCGGTGGCAACTGACAAGTCACTGACCTAAGAGAGGTAGGGCATAGCGAATCTTCGCTCGAATTGAGCTGCCCGTCCGGGGAAGGACCTCCACCCTATAAAATACCGCAGCTAAATGACTCTCGGGTCGTGTTTCTGCTGGTGAGTAGGGTTTCCGGAGCTCGTGGGGGGTTAGGGTTGGGCCGGCATGGCAGTGGCAACTGACAGGTAACTGACCAGCTACTTGCCCGTTGACACAGCGACTTGGACTTTTTGACTGGCTCGGTGGCTCAATTGGTAGTGACCTCTGCCTTCTGAGCCAAGGGTCGTGGGTTCGATCCCCACACAGTACAAACATTTGTGTGCATGAACATGTCTGTTTGTATTGGTCTGGGTGTTTTCTACGTATAATATGTATTTATTTACAAAAAAAAAAGTATCTAAGTAAGTTTATCAGTTGTCTAGTACCCATATTACAAGCTTCGGCTTAGTTTGGGGCTAGATGGCGCTGAGTGGCTCAGCGTGGCATGTCTTGGATTTGTCTTGGGCTGCACCTTCAATTGGGATGATGACTAAAAAATAATTTAATGTCCATCAGATAGATTAATGAAAAATATTGGATACGTATTTTTTATTTTGCCTCTTGTTCAAAAACTTACGAAGATACATTGATTTTAAATGTCACATGACGTCACGTTAGAGTACAAAATATACTCTAACGTGACGTAGTTAGCCCCCACTCCGTAATTTTAATGCGCTATATCTAAGTATTTTCTTGTTATTTCGACAAAACAAAAAATACGGGTCTTATATTTTTTTATTATCTAAGAGACGGACTAATTATTTTCTTCATTTTCATACCTTGTCATCATCCGTATTGTGATTGTTATACCGCCACCAGTCGGTTTGTTATTCAGCAGGATGCACCACGGGCATGTGAAGGAGGCTTGGAGCGAAAAGATGATCTTTCCCTTACAGCGATAGTTTTTATATTAAGTACTCAAAACACATCAACATTGCGTTGCGTCATAGAAACCTCGAGCCAACCCTCGTTAGTGTCACCCCATAGGTTCCGGTTATACGGATATCCCGGTTATTGACAAGCGTTCAACCGGTTAAGATTGCGATCTTTAGCGTCTAACGTCTTGCGACCCTCCTGGATCAAATGATGTGCTTTTAAGGTCAATGTAACCTTGTCCTTACTCGTTGCGTAACTTTGGAGATAGTTGAGATTTTTTTAGGGTTTCGTAGATAGATAGAAACTCTTTATTGCAGAATGTAACCATATGCTTAGGTACTTCGTTGCGTAACTTTGGAGATAGTTGAGATTTTTTCAGGGTTTCGTTGTTTTAGATAGATAGAAACTCTTTATTGCATACTAGCAGCCCGCTCCTCGCTTTGCTTCGGATTTATCAATTATTTCAGCTAAACGTTTCATACATTGTTGGTGTTTTTAGGAAGTTAAATCAATTATTTCAGCTAAACAATGTATGAAAATACATTGTTGGTGTTTTAGGAAGGACCTCTCACGCACGCTACAATGCTAAAATTAATTGATGCTAAAATCTGAACATAATAAACACCTATAACAAGCCACCAAGACCACCAAGAGGGCCTACATCAGAGCAGATGCCCAGCGCGTTTGCACGTGTTGGACAAGAACTTATTACGCACCCAACGGGTAGCCGTTCTTTCTGGCGACTGGCCAAACACGTGCAATCCAACTTCTGCCTGCCTTCGCTGCCTCATCAGCCGCAGGAGAAGGCGAATATGCTTGCCAACCCTCTTTGCCGGTAATTCTTGCATCGACGATTGTGGAGCACAGCCGCCTAAAATCCCAGATTGCGGTACCACAATGCCTGATATACGTATCAGGCAATGTGACGTCCGTGCTGAGTTGCAGTCGCTCGATGTGAGAAAAGCCAGCGGTCCTGACGGTATTCCAGCGCTTGTACTTAAAGTATGCACAGCGGAGTTTCTCCAATACTTACACGCCTGTACCGCCTCTCATATACATCCGGCATTGTGACCCCAAGCTTGGAAAGAGGCGAATGTTCAACCTGTTCCCAAGAAAGGGGACAGGTCCGACCCTGCCAATTACCGGCCCATAGCCATAACCTCAGTACTGGGAAAGGTGTTTGAGCGGATCATTAACACACAACTCATCCGCTACCTGGAGGATCACTCGCTGCTTCATGACCGTCAATATGGTTTTAGACCGAAACGGTCAACGGGTGATCTTCTAGCGTACGTATCGCACCTCTGGGGGGAGGCTATGGAAAAGCATGGTGAATCTATGGCAGTTAGCCTGGATATTGCCAAGGCTTTTGACCGTGTTTGGCACCGTTCGCTTCTCTCTAAGCTTCCGGCATACGGTCTGTCACCTCGCCTATGCGATTGGGTAGCCGGTTTTTTGGAGGGTCGTAGGATTCGTGTCCTTTGTGATGGATGCGCTTCCTGCTTCCTCCCAATAAATTCCGGAGTGCCGCAAGGTTCCGTACTGTCGCCGACCTTGTTTCTGCTGCATATCAATGACATGCTATCATTGGGTAGCATTCATTGCTATGCAGACGACAGCACTGTCCACGCACGTTATTTCGGAAGACCTGCGGCAAAGCAGACCGAAACCGAGATGAAGAGGAATCTTCTTGTCGCTGAGCTCGACGGGGCTCTGGACCGCATTTCCGAATGGGGTGCCAGCAATCTCGTCGAGTTCAATGCCAAGAAAACACAGGTGTGCGTATTTTCTGCCAAGGTGTCTCCTTTCCAATCCTATCCCACTCTCCGGAGCACCTCCTTACCAATACAGGATAGTCTTAGCATCCTTGGCATCGATGTTCGTAGCAACCTAAATCAGCGGGATTATATCGAGAGCGTAATCAAAACAGCTTCCCGTAAACTCGGAATCCTGAACAGAGTGAGACGGTTCTTTACTCCGGCGCAGCTCTGTGTCTTATATAAGACGCAAGTTCGTCCGTGTGTGGAGTACTGCTCTCATCTCTGGGACGGTTCTGCGAAGTACTTGTTGGAGGCTCTTGATAGGTTGCAGCGGCGTGCTATCCGTATTGTTGGAGATCAAGAGGTGACCAAAAACCTGGAACCTCTTCAGCTACGTAGAGACATAGCCAGTCTTAGTGTTCTCTATCGTCTTTACAATGGGGAATGCTCCGAAGAGTTATTCCAACTCGTTCCATCCTCTCCTTTCCACTCCCGAACAACACGTGCTGGACAGCGTTGTCATCCGCATACCATCCAGATGATGGTGGCGCGCACCAAGAGGTTTAGTTCCTCGTTCTTGCCCCGTGCCATTAAATCATGGAATGCCCTTCCAGCTCATGTGTTTCCTTCCTCTTACAATCCTGGGTTCTTTAGGCGGGGCGTGAAACGGCATCTCAGTGGGCCTTCAGGGTGAGGGCGACAAGCGCAATGGGTTTGCTCTATTGTGCCTGTCGACCTAACTTTTGGACCTCACGACCGCTTACCATCAGGTGGAGTGAGGTCATCCTGTAAGCTCTCCTTATAAAAAAAAAACAAAACACATTACAAACGTAACAAAGTACAACTAGGCGTTCTTATTGTTTGTAGTGATCTCTTTTCTCTTCTTCTTCGTCCGTTTCTTCATTACTGAAGGTCGTGCCTGTTCTAATAGGCCGTGGTAGAAGCCTTGACGAGCTTGTTATATCCCGTCTGAGCGCCGTAATCAAAATAATCCCCATAACCTCTTTGATGGAATAAGACCAGCGTATTGGTGACCGCACGTGGTCGATCACCAATCTTTTCCTTTCACTTTCCCACAACCATCAGTTTGTCGAAGCTGCCTGGATTGCGATCTCTTTTAAATAACGGTTATAGTTTCATCTACTGTTACTATTAAATAGTACATTTTAAATAGATAAGACTGTATTATGTAGGAGGAGCTCGGTGGCGCCGCGGTCTTGTACGCTTAACAATGATCGCAACGTTGTGCAACCATTGGCGCGGTCAATCCGATGATGGGTGACCAAAATTTGACACCGATTTCCTCCGTGCTTCGGAAGGCACGTTAAGCTGTTGGTCCCGGCTGCTATAGGTCGCGGCACGTAAGTTGAGCGCTGAGCGTTTCTGCGCAGAAGTCAAAAATTCGGTATCACAGGGGGGAGTACGGGGCGAGGGCGGGTGTGCGCACGCGCTTATTGGCTCTCCAGTCGTTCCTCGCTCCCCGCAACGTCGCGTCCACCCGCTCACGCTCGACCGGTACAATCGCGTTCTAAGTTTTAATGTTCTCGTTGTTTAATTTGTTTGTTGAAATTTGTTTTATCAATACGCAAAGAGTGTCCAAGTTGTTGACTTCGTAACCGAATAATTTATCATTCAATTGATCAAAACATTTCAGATGAAGATGTTGATGATTCAAATGATGAAGGCATGCTGCCTTTGTCAGATTCAGACTATTTGTTTTTGAATTTAAAAAGAAATGTTCAATCGTTTCTATACAAACCTATGTTTTATTTCTATTTCCCGTAAGTAGGCAGTAACCTCGTAACTGGTTACAAATTCCTGGCAGTTATTTATTTTTATTTCTTGTAATAATATTACTACATTAACTGGCTTTCTTGAAATCTGTTTTTTTAAATGAAATACACGGTAGAATAATTTACAAATAGAATGATAAATTAGTCGAGCTAATAAATGTGTGCGCAATAGTACACATGCGCAGCTATCCCCTCCATAGTCCGCTCAGCGCTCAACTTACGTGCCGCGACCTATATCTTTACCAACTCAGATTGCAGTCGTCACATCATATCAAAGATGATGATAACTCCTAACTGGGAATGGGCATAGTTTACCCTAAGTGTTGCGGAGGTCTGATGGCAGTCGCTCTGTGTAAAAAGCTTAGCCCTCGCCAAATCTCTCAGTTTGGGAAGCCGACCCTGAGACAATCGGGAAAAAGGCTAGGATGATGATGAAGACTGTATTATGTAGGTAGTATATAGTAGTAGTATGTGTGTAGGGAATTATTTTGGCGACCCTTCATAACTTTATAACACGAGATTGTTTTACGAAATTGAAAACTACAAATTCTACTTCCACTTAAGTCACTTATTCACCTGAAAAGCACTGTTATAATAATGAGAGTTCCTTTGACAAAGATTTAAATATAACAATTAAGCATCCAGCATTCTCCTTTTATGTGGTTTGTCTGAGGATCCGCAAATTAAGGCTTATTTACACTATGGTCTAAGGTATGAGTGAAAGCGGTTTCAGAAACTATTGAGTTAGGTATTAATGTACTTACATTATAGGTATAGTGGCATTATATTTGTTAGTATGTCCATTTATATAGGCAACACTGGAACACTCCTCTATAGTTTATGGTAGGCTCTGTGGTTCAAGATGTCTAATTATAGAAATGTATCTAGTTCGGTTGGCTAAAATAAATAAGTTGATAATTACTAAAAGTGTGTTTTCTGCTGCTCCAATATATAGTTTGTCCTGTTTAGTAATTTATACTAAGAATATTTATGTGACTACGTCATCATCATCAGCCTATTGCAGTCCACTGCTGGACATAGGCTTCTCCAGTTATTTGCCACTTAGGGCTTATCTGTAGGATATACCCATAATCGCCAATTAAATGTCTAAGACGCAGACTCTATCGCACAAAAAGTCTGTCGTCTGCGCAGCCCCTTACGGGAATACTAATCCATATGCTTAAAGTCGCTCGACGCGCTATGAAAAGGGCTATGCTTGGGGTACCAACGAGGTATCCTTAAAAGTTAGGGTACGAATTGAGTATATACGTCAGAAGACGAAAGTTCTATAACTTTTTCAATCCTTCGGGTTATATCTATATATAACCCGAAGGATTGATGCGGTAAAGTGGCAGTGAGCTGGTCATGTTTGCCGTAGAACTGACAATAGGTGGAGCAGACGAATCTTGGAGTGGACACCGCTCTTTGACATACGTTCCGCAACCTGTTGGGCTGATGAACCTAGAAGAACTGCTGGCGAAGGCTGCTGGCGATACTGCAGCATATGGACGCTCGAAACACCAGGGGTATCACACCGTTACCGCCCCTTACCCTAAAATGAAACGTCATCATCATCAGCCTAGCGCAGTTCTCCACTGTGGGCAAATATCTGGAGACTGTACCCAAAATCGCCACGCTTGGCGATCGCAGGGCGTAACTTCTCGCTCCGTCGAAGCTACTGCCCGTCATCGGCCTGTGGTTTTTAGTTACGCTTTCAATCGTGATGGTTATACCGCCACCATTCGGTTCATATTACTTACTTCGTCCATATTCCCTCTATCGCCCGTAACTTGCATCTGAAATTCACAAGTTTTAATTGCGTTTACCGGATCCTTGTTGACAATACAGATTATAACATTTATCTGATGAAAGGCATTTGCTAATTATGAATTTTGTTTGCCATTTCCTGTAACGCTGTTAATTAAGTTTTAGATTTGTTATTATCTTGTAATTTTGTTTGAATCTCCTTGTGGTGTTTGCGTCTGATTAATTTCTTTGTATTGTACGTTATCAGTTGAGTTTGGAACGGATTTCGTGGAAGGATTCTTGTGGAGTTATTACGCCATTTTTGGGTGGAAGTACCTTGAGGGCAGAAAAATATCTCAGTATGGTGAATTATTCTCCCCAGAACAACGCAGTGGCATTGAGTGTAATTCACTTTAAGTATAGAATAGAATTGATATTGTTGCATGATGTTCATACATAATTTAAATTGGTGTACCTACTAACTTTAATGATTCTTTCTTTAACTTTTTTGATTCATTTAAAGTTTAAAAATCCTTGTAAATTCTTTATTAGTTACAACTAGCGACCCGTGTTCTATCTGTCCCTATGTATACAGATAAAACACAAAAGCGACTTTGTTTCATATTAAGTAAAGCTTACACATTACACGAACAGGCAGCCCTACTCTTCGGTTTTCTCATTTTGGCATTAGGAAGAACAACAATTTGTGTCTTTTATTATGCACATTAAAATAAAAGTTGTTAAGATAATATGAGGTGACCTGAACAGCTGATGATGATGATGATCTCCGATTTCAAAATTCAAATTCAAAAAATTCAAAATTTCTTTATTGTTTCTAGGTAGACATTTCACCAAGCTTACCACTTCAAATCCTCGTGCTCGTGCACCAATGGTTATGTAGTCAGTATGATGGGTTATGTAGCTAAATATGGTTAAGATGCCACTACAAACAAAAACCAACAAAAGAATCACAAAATTTCGTACTTACATGATAATATTTTTTATTTGACACCAGATATATGTGTATTACAAGGCGCAATGCCTTGTAAATCATTCGAAGCAGACGTGTAGCCCATTTTCCTTATCTACGTCACTACGATCAGATGAAAATGTTAGGATTAAAGTGTTTTTCTGGTGTCAACCCTTATCAGTGTGGCCGGCCAACGATATCGTTATAGACATCAACAAGTTTGAGAAAATATTCATATTGACATGAGAGATTTTATTTGCACAGTATATAGTATTTATTATTGGATAATAGTAGAGGATCCCGCCATACAACGACCTTCACCGAAATGTTTATTGGATGAAACTTATTTTATACTAGCTGTGCCAGCGGCGTCGCACGCGTGGATATCGGGTTTGAAAAATAAGGGACTTCCATAAAACACCTATCTATACCTAGTGCCTAAGTTTTAAGTTAAACCTCTAGGAATACATTGGTGAAAACTGCATTCAATTTCATGCAGTAGTTTTCGCGTGAAGCGCGTTGAAACATACAGGTAAAAAGTTCTCCCGTCTTCCCAACACTTTCCGTCACTGCTCTGCTTCTATTGATTGTAGCGTGATGAAAAGTATACTATAACCTGCCCAGGAGTATGAAGAATAATTATACCAAGTTTCTTTAAAATCCGTTCGGTAGTTTTTGTTTCTATAAACGTCTCGGTGACGGTCGTTGTATGGCGGGATCTTAGACCATAAAGGATCCGTTTGTTTTTATATGACATCGCCGTCTGTCTTTGCAATTTCCGTTATTGTGAAATGGTACACATTCAATAAAAATATAAAAAATCCAACATATTCAACGGCTAAAGACCTGCTATTTTCAATTATTGTTTTATATCTGTATTACGATTTCCAATAATTTTTTATTAAATTCTTCGTGCAATTATGTCCTGCTATCTTTTTGTTAGTTGTCTTTAATTTTACAGTCATGTCAAAGAAATAATGAAATGTAATAATAACTGCCTGCGATTTTAGGGAGCGGCCTATCATCATTTCGCTCCAAGCCACCCTACTGTCTGTGGTGCATCCTGCTGAATAACAAACAGGCGCTGGTAACCGACTGGTAGCGGTATAACCATCTCAATTAAAGGCAAAGCTAATACCACAGGTCGATGACGGGCAGCAGCATCACCGGAGCCAGGAGCTACGCCCTCCGATCGCTAACCCGCCTGCCCAGCGTGGTGATTATGGGTAAATCCTCCAGTGTTTGAATAAAATGTCCAGCTGTGGACTGAGATAGGCTGTCAATAATGACGACCATCATCATCAGCCCACATCAGTCCACTGCTGGACATAGGCCTCTCCCAATGCTCGCCACTTCGATCGGTCCCGGGCCTCTCGCATCCAGCACTTGTCAGCCGTCCTGCGCAAATCGTCACTCCTCCTGGCCTGAGGGCGTCCTACACTACGTTTGCCGAGACGCGGTCTCCACTCCAGAACTCGTTTACCCCAACGGTTATCGGTGCTGCGGCTGATGTGACCAGCCCACTGCCCCTTGATGATGATATTATTGAGTAATTTATTAATCGCCAAATGTTTGATTTTACTCAGCACCTATTCTTAGAGAATTATTGTTTTCATAACCAATCTTTTGTATACCAAAGAAAATATTGCGATGTCGCGAACAAACTCTATTGTAATTCCTCAATTACCAATGGATTTGTCCAATATGAGAAGATTATCCTAGCTACAGAATCGCTATTACGAAGGTTCAAAACTTTTTATGAGGACCCTCGGGCGATTTGAAATGTTACGGGAAAATTTTTATTGCGACCGAGATTGTAAAATGGAAAATAATATTAAGTATTCTATTTTAATATGTGTGTTTACGTGACATGGAATCCATCTTGAATTGAGTGTTTGCCCATTTAATCTATGCTGTAATAAGTAGCATAATATGTATTATAGATATCAGAACAATCATGATACCAAAAAACTGGATTACCTACAATATAAACTGTGCCGTGACGAAATAGAACAGCAACTTAAATCAGCGGGATTATATCAAGAGCGTCTTAAAAACAGCTTCCCGCAAACTCAGAGTCCTGAACAGAGTGATAGTGAACCCTAGTATGGACACCAGTCTCTCACAGAGGTGATATAGTGTTAATAAAATGTAATGGAATTGTATTACTTACTATATAATATGTACTGATACGGTTCTTTACTCCGGTACAGCTCTATGTCTTATATAAGACACAGGTTCGTCCGTGTGTGGAGTTTTGCTCTCATCTCTGGGACGATTCTGCTAAGTACTTTTTGGAGGCTCTCGACAGGTTGCAGCGACGTGCTATCCGTATTGTTGGGATCAAGAAGTGACTAAGACCCTAGAACCTCTTCAGTTACGTAGAGACATTACCAGTCTTAGTGTTCTCTATCGTCTTTACAATGGGGGCATGCTCTGAAAAGTTATTCAAAATCATCACATCCTCTCCTTTCTACTCCCGAACAACACTGCTGGACAGCGTTGCCATCCGCTTATCATCCAGACGATGGTGGCGAGCACCAAGAGGTTTAGTTGCTCGTTCTGGCCCGTGCCATTAAGTCATCGAATGCCCTTTCCGCTCATGTGTTTCCTTCCTCTTACAAACCTGGGTTCTTCAGGCGGGGCGTGAAACGGCATCTTAATGGGCCTTCAGGGTGAGGTTTGACAAGCGCAATGGTTTGGTCTTATAGGCCTGTCCACCTAACTTTTGGACCCTCACGACCGGTTACCATCAGGTGGAGTGAGAAAATCCTGAGAGCTCTTCTTATAAAAAAAAAAACTAATTTTGTTAAGTGAGAGCGCTCCATCGTAACATTAGGGATCAAGCGCTATCCATATACTTATATAAAAAAAACCCTAACAACTTTAGCCCTGAAGCTAGCTTTTGCAAGTTTCCTATCTCAAAACGCAAACAAACACAAACGTAAGTCCAAAAATATACACAATTCAGCTCTAATCGTATATTGTATCCGTTTTCAGATCCGTATATCCGAGCTAACAACTCTTTGGGAATGTAGCAAAGTTTAAATTGGTTTTGATATAACTTTGGTAAGAGACGATTTCAATCTCGTATCTAATTTTGTATTTTGTTGTGTTGTGGAAATCGTAACGATTGCGCAAAAGATGATTTTTAAGCATTTAAGTGTTGGGAATATTGTTAAAATTAACAAAGCATAATGAGGCATTTAACTATCTATCTATCATTTAACTGTTTTTATTTTGGTCTTAAATGGACAACTACGAGTATCATAGAAACACAGGCGGTAAATTATATAAATAAAATATAAATATCAGATAACATCACATTATCATCATCATCAGCCCGTGTCAGTCCACTGCTGGACATAGGCCTCTCCCAATGTTCGCCACCATGATCGACATCAACATCACACACATTGCTTTAATCCCAAAGTAAGTAGCTTAAAGCATTGTGTTATGGGTATCAGAACAAACGATGGCAGCACAAATAAATACTTAAATAGAAATTATAAACACCCAGACACTGAACAAACACAAGTGTTCATCACACGAATGTTTGTCCCGAGTGGGAATCGAAACCACGACCCTCGGTTCAGAAGGCAGGGGTCACTACCAATTGAGCCACTGAGCCAGTCAAATTCAAAAGGCGGATAGGCGATCGCAGACCGTAGCTCCTCGCTCCGGTGACGCTGCTGCCTGTCATCGGCCTATGGTTATTTAGCTACGCCTTCAATTGTGATGGTTATACCAGCACCATTCACTAGGGCTTCTCTTTCGCTTCATTTGCCTTTTAATTTCCTCCTCGTTCGTAACTATATAAGTTTTTTTTCTATTAGTCGACATAAGGCTTCCCTACGCCTGATGGAAAGCGAAAGAGAAGCCCAAGTCGCTGTGACAACTGGCAAGTAATTGGTCAGTTACCTGTCAGTTGCCACTGCCATGCCGGCCCAGCCCTAATCCACGAGCCCCGGAAAACCCTACTCACCGGCAGAAACACGACCCGGAGGTCATTTGGCTGCGGCATCTATAGGGTGGAGGTCCTTCCTGGACGGGCAGCTCAATTCGAGCGAAGATTTGTTCCCTATCTCTCTTAAGTAGTAAGTAATAAGATGAAGTTTTTAATACGTTTTTTATTACAAGTAGCGATTATTGATGTTCTTCAAGATACTTGAGGGCAAACACCAACTACTTTAGTATTCAGGAAGTTTAGCGATCTCGGTCGTGCCCACATGGAATATACTTGTACTAGATGAGCCATGGGGATGTAAGGGAACATCTCCCTTGCCTTGCACGGATCCCGTCCTTGGAGGAGGGCGACCTATAAGGGAGCGACCTATCATCTGGGATGTAAGGGAGCGACCTATCATCTGGGATGTAAGGGAGCGACCTATCATCTTTTCCCTCCGAGGCATCCTTACCTGTCCGTGGTGCATACTGCCGAATAACAAGGGAGGCTCTGGCAACTGGATTGTGGCGGTATCATCATCAGCCTATCGCAGTCCACTGCTGGACATATTCCTCCTAAATTAAGTGGCGAACACCTGGAGTGAAGTTATACTGATAATCGCCACGCTGGGCTGACAGGTTGGGTATCGCAGGCGTAGCTCCTCGCTCCGGTGACGCTGTTGCCCGTCATCGGCCTGTGATATTTAGCTACGCCTTTAATTGTGATGATTATACCGCCACCAGTCGGTTGCCCGAACTTTGTTGGTTACTAAGTAGGATGCACCATGGGCAGGTGAGGGTGGTTTGGAGTGAAAAGATGATGGGTCGCTCCTTTACATCCCATAACATGATATACAATAAAGTGTATCTATCTGTCTATCATTGCCGTCACTTCCATAGTTTCAACGGGCGCGTAGCGGTGTGCCGTCAGCGCATAAGTTCGCCGCCCGCATTTTAATGTTCTTGCAAATAAGACTGCACTGGCTTTATAGACGGTGTACATTTTCGCTTCGTTACGCTTTTTATAAAGAAAGGCCTTGTAAAAGAGGTAAGGCGTAGCTGAATAACCCAAGACAAGCGTAGCTGGGCCATGCATCGCCATCTAGCTCCAAACTGAGCCGAAGGCTGTACTATGGGTACTAGACACTCATAAACTTATATAATCATGTTATATACTATAACACACTATACACCCAGACCAAAACAAACAGACATATTCATACACAAATGTTTGTCAGTACAAACACAGGCGATCGAATCCACAACCCTTGGCTCAGAAGGCAGAGGTCATAGATCTTTTTATAGAAGTATATTTAGTAGCTTAATAAATCTATATGTAAATACAACTAGCATTGGTTATTTGCATAGCCATTTAATTAAGTCCATAACTTCAACATACAAAATCATAACTCTGCTAATAAATACGAAGATAAACATTAAATTGCGTTATTAGTAAGTTTTAGCAACTATCTATTTTGAGTTTGTGTACGCATTTAACCGATATCAGTTTCTGCCATGGATTAAGTACTACGTACAAACTTCCATGGTTTCTTCTGAAATAATACTTAATTACAAAATTATTTTTATTAATATCGAATCTATAGAGAAATCTATATACATTTTTCAGCTATAGCCTTAATTGCCACACCTGGTCTCAAAAAAACTTCTATATTTTCATCATTTCTTATACAAAAATGCATGGAATAAATGAAAGTTCTCACCCGAACTGAAAACATGGGTCGAAAGTTTGACAGATAGCGTCTGTTCGCAAGGTCTGCAAACTTGAATCTATTTGCATAATGAGTGCTGCTTCTTACAGAGGCTACCGCATTGTAAGAAATAAATATCTACATACTTGTACAAAGACTTTTTTTATAGTAAATCGATAGGCGGATATCGGGGAATATGGACACTGGCGAAGAACTCTACAGTCTAGACGTTCGCAGTAACAATGTAGAGGCAAATCGCTTTTGATTGTAGATGGTGCTACATTATAGTGTTTATACTCGTTCGATTTATATTAAACTAGCTGTGCCGGCGGCGTCGCACGCGTGGATATCGGGTTTCAAAAATAAAGGACTTCCATAAAATGGTACCTGAATTTAAAGTTAGACCTCTAGCAATACATTGGTAAAAACCGCATTTAATTCCATGCAATAGTTTTCGCGTGATGCGCGATCAAACATGCAGAAAAAAATTTCTCCCGTTTTCCTGTTACTGCTCTGCTCCTATTGATTGTATCGTGATGAAAAGTATACTATATCCTTCCCAGGAATATGAAGAATAATCGTACCAAGTTTCATTAAAATCCGTCCAGTAGTTTTTTTTTCTATAGCGAACATACAGACAGACAGACAAAAATTTTATTGATTGCATTTTTGGCATCAGTATCGATCCCTAATCACCCCCTGATAGTTATTTTGAAAATATATTTCATGTACAGAATTGACTTCTCTACAGATTTATTATAAGTATAGAAGACGATAACTCCGTAGCACAAAATACAACTGATAAAAGGCTGAAAGTCCTGCAACTTTACGACGATGACCAAGACTTTGAAGTCACAGAAGGAGTTTAAAATCGATGAGTCTATAATTTCAATATTCTTTCTTGTATGCAATGTTTCGTATCGAATCAAGGTTTTGCCATGCATCAACATCATCATCAGCCCACTTCATCATCCACATCATCACATTTCTTTACATAGGCTTCTCCAGTGTTTGCTACTTTGGGCAAACAACCGGGGGATTCATTGGCTAGGAGCGAAAGATGCAATGTATAGTATTTTTAAATGCAATGTGTGATTGTTGTTGGTCCTACAGCTCATATGTCCATTACCACTTAACTGGCTCGGTGGCTCAATTGGTAGTGACCCCTGCCTTCTGAACCAAGGGTCGTGGGTTTGATTCCACCCGGGACAAACATTCGTGTGATGAACACTTGTGTTTGTTCCGATTTAAGTATTTATTTGTGGTACCTTCGTTGTTCTGATACCCATAACACAAGTGCTTAAGCTACTTACTGTGGGATCGGAGGAATGTATGTGATGTTGTCTGATTGTCTGACTTAAGCTGACCTAAGCTTTTTTACATAGTCAGAAATTGACCTCAAAACAGTTGCTATAAACTCGAGGAATCCCCAAGGCGACATATTACTTCCTTTGCGAAAAGTCGTTTATAATCAAACAA
>CM062102.1:1573262-1599208 GCA_031163375.1 Conogethes punctiferalis
CTCGATTTAAGCTAAAAACTCGAAGAACTTAGTCTCAAGTTCTTCAGAAAAGACTCATTCATGAGTTCATGGAGTCATCAGAGACTCGAAACTTGCGTCTTATATTTTATAATCTTTCCACTGGACTAGGTTTTCAAAAGGAATGTAATATTTTAGTATGTAGATGTTAAATGTTTGTTGATTCTTGACTTTATTGCTACACTTCTTCTCATCAAGCCTCCGTCAGAATGCTGGTATGAAAACAAATTGACGCGAAAAAGTACCTACTCGTGAATCCATTTTCTCGGCTCGGTGGCTCAATTTGGTAGTGACCTCTGCCTTCTGAGCCAAGGGTCGTGGGTTCGATCCCCACACACTACAAACATTTGTGTGCATGAACTGTCTGTTGTATTGGTCTGGGTGTTTTCTATGTATAATATGTATTTATTTACAAAAAAATGTATCTAAGTAAGTTTATCAGTTGTCTAGTGCCCATAGTACAAGCTTCGGTTTAGTTCGGGGCTAGATAACGCTGTGTGGCCCAGCGTGGCATGTCTTGGGTTATTTATTTATTATTTATTATTATTTTCAGGAACCAATTGAAGTTGAACACAAGTTAGAAGTTAATGGGAAATTAGGACTCGATTCTGTCACGACACTAGTTGGAAGTCAGACAGTATGTTAACAAGAATACATGTACGGTAATATAATTATATTTGAGCATTATGATTACTTACATCAGCATAATTGCAATTAGATGGTGATATCTACCAATCAAATTAGACTGTTGTATAATTTGTTTAGAACAACACATTAGCAAATGGTTTTAATTGAAAATAATAGGAATACCAAAGCCAGATAACAGCTTTCGAGGTTTGAATAAAAATCATGTCAAATAAGATTGGAGACTCTTTTCAGTTCTTTAAAAAAATATTTCTCCTGAAACTTCTTTTTGTTATCAAGTCGATGGTAATTTATAATCTAGGCTATCTTAACCGCAGGGTCGACAAAACCCGAAATGAAGAGATCAGACAGAGAAGGGATGTAAGGGAGCGGCCTATCATCTTTTCGCTCCAAGCCAACCTCACCTGCCCGTGGTGCATCCTGCCGAATAACAAACGAGGCGCTGGCAACCGACTGGTGGCGGTATAACCATCACAATTGAAGGCGTAGCTAAATACTAAAGACGGTGACGGGCAGCAGCGTCACCGGAGCAAGAAGCTACGCCCTGCGATCGCCAACCCGCCTGCCCAGGGTGGCGATTATGGGTATATCCTCCAGATGTTTGCTCTAAGTGGCGAACAACTGGAGAGCCTATGTCCAGCAGTGGACTGTAATAGGCTGATGATGATGATGAAGGCGACCAAACCGTACTTAAGACGTCGAATTGTATGTTGTACCGTGCTGATTTGTTACTATCTCTATACCAACAAATTCTTCTAAACGCAGACACCCTACACATTCCTAACAGGACCACAACAAACTTTTCTTAGCAACCTCAAACCCTGAGAATTCCACGCAAATTCCTGACCGCTTTGTAATTATGGTCGTAGTACCCCGTCCGAGGAATTCCCTAAAGATGGGCATCTTAGCCACCCCCAAATGAGTACTTAGGACAATTCCTTACTGCTTTTGGGTTTGACATGTTAACCCTTAACCAGACTAAGGCCTCTTATAGGGCAGTTTGACCGTGAAAATAGCTTTGTGAAACACTACACTTCATTGTGAAAATTATCGATACATAGCTCTTAGTTAAATAAAAATCGATAGTCTAGATTCTAGAACAATTTGAGAGATAGGGCATAGCGAAGCTTCGCTCGAACTGAGCCGCCCGTCCGGGGAAGGACCTCCACCCTATAGAATACCGCAGTCAAATGACATCTGGGTCGTGTTTCTGCCGGTGAATAGGGTTTCCGGAGCTCGTGGGGGGTTAGGGTTGGGCCGGCATGGCCCATCATCATCATCATCAGCCCACATCAGTCCAAGTAAATATCCTACATTTTACTCATTCCATATCCGTCACCGAATAAATTAGCTAGAATCCAGTTGTTTTAAGAAGAGCTACCGGCGATAATGATAATATTAGAAGAAAAAGTTTGTTAGTCCGGAAAGCGCCAACTTCCGTTTGTCTAACTGTTACCGCTTAACACGAAAACTACTACAGATTTATGTGAGATTTGACATATACCTAACTCTAATTACCCAATAGATTTATACGGACGTGGTAGCAGCTGACGCGATGACGTCACAAGTTACGTCGAATGTTCTGATCACAGTTTAATTAATAGATTTATGTTTCAATCGTATGTTTTTTATATAGAAAACATCCTTATTTATGTAGAATCAAGAAACAAGCACTTATGAATCGTCATCATTATAATCATTATCAGCTTGCAAACGTCCACTGGTAGACATAGGCCTCCCCAATCATTATCATCATCATCATCAACCTATTGCAGTCCACTGCTGGACATAGGCCTCTCCAGTTGTTCACCACTTAGGGCAAACATCTGGAGGATATACCCATAATCGCCACGCTGGACAGGCGGGTTGGCAATCGCAGGGCGTAGCTTCTCGCTCCGGTGACGCTGCTGTCCGTCATCGGCCCGTGGTATTTAGCTACGCCTTCAATTGTGATGGTTATACTGCCACCAGTCGGTTGCCAGCGCCTCGTTCGTTATTCGGCAGGATACACCACGGGCAGGTGAGGCTGGCTTGGAGGGAAAAGATGATAGGCCGCTCCCTTACATCCCTCATGATTCATGTCATGTCATAGGACACCACCGTACGCGATAGCTCTGGGATTCTAAATCCGGAAACCACACGGTAAAAAAATAACCCTTTTACAATCACTGTGGTGATTATGGGTAGATCCTCCAGATGTTTTCTCTAAGTGGTGAACAACTTGAGAGGCCTATGTCCAGCAGTGGACGGCAACAGGCTGATGATGATCCAGCAACTGGGACCCCCAGTACCAGTTAATAGTCACACTCGCTGGAAAACTCAGTCCATACACGACATACAAATCCTAAACAAAATCCCGACAACAACTCACATTATTCCACGTGAACTCAACAGAGAACAGATGTCACAAACATTTTCAATCCAAATAATAAATCACTTCCCACCTCCAACTTAAAATTCAAATTTGCATTCTATCCACCATATTTTGAATATTCGCCTCGTGTGCTCAATTTGGACGATTTGAATTCACGTGGCAACCCTGTTGAAATTAACCCTGTATACTGGTGTTGAATAAAATGTACATTTTTCGGCGCGGAATAGAACGTTATAGTAGATTTTTAGAGCAAGGCTTTTTATTTTTTTAGTTTGATTTTGAAATATGCACCTAATGACGGCTTGAGTTTCACAGCTTACTAGCTGTGCCCGCGGCTTCGCCCGTGTTCATGTAGGTATGTCACAAAAGTGTTTCTTCATCCCTTTTTCGCAATAAAAGGTGGCATATGTCCTATCTGTAAGATTAAGAGAGGTAGAGCATAGCGAATCTTTGATTGAATTGAGCTACCCGTCCGAGAAGGACCTCCACCTATAGAATACCGCAGCCAAACCTCCGGGTTGTGTTTCTGCTGGTGAGTAGGGTTTCCGGAGCTTGTGGGGGGTTAGGGTTGGGCCGGCATGGCAGTGGCAACTGACAGGTAACTGATCAGTTACGGGGGTAACCCAAGTTTAAACGGGTAAGTGGGGGGCCACTTCCCTAAAATGGGGGGTAAAGTTTGTATGGAGCATTCACCCCAAATATAATGCGAGCGAAGCCGCGGGCAAAAGCTAGTATACAATAATTTCATACAATGTACTATGAATATTGAGAAGCATTTTGAATCGTACCGTATTGGCCATAAAGCTCAAAATTAGCTAAATATAACGATAGTTTTCTTCAAAAACAACGTTATTTTATTCCAATAACAAGGCTTTGGTATAGTCCCCATTAAAATCCAACAAAATATAACAGAAATAGATGGTCTATTTTTCCCACAATCTTTTGGGTAAAATCTGGAAATAGTTCACATTATTATAATTCACCGGCCTTATGCTTACTTGTTATGTCATAAAATTTACATAAATACATATTATCACCCTTTCATAAGGGTAGTGGAGATATTTATTCAACCTTTATTATTCCTGTCTATTTTAACGGCTTCATAAAAGGCTTTTCACTCTCTTCATACTTTGGAGTAAATAAAACGTTTTTGCCTTTTGATATGCAATAAGCCTACTAATACCCTAGGCTTATTGCATAGACTATTAAAAGGGATTACCAACTCGAATTAGTTTGTATCATCATCAGCCCGTGTCAGTCCGCTGCTGGACATAGGCCTCACCCAATGTTCGCCACTTAGGTCGATTTTGGGCTTCTCGCATCCAGCACTTGCCAGCCGTCCTGCGCAAATCGTCACTCCACCTGGCCTGAGGGGTGTACGTACATACATTACGTTTGCCGATACGCGGTCTCCACTCCAGAACTCGTTTACCCCAACGGTTATCGGTTCTGCGGCTAATATGGCCAGCCCACTGCCACTTCAGCTTACTAATCCGGTGAGCTATGTCGGTGACTTTGAATTAGTTTGTATGAGTTAAAAAAATATCATCATCATTATCATCATTGCCTGCAACTCCCCCAATCAACATTGTCATTTAAAGCGATGTTGTCATCACGCTTGGTAGGAGATTGGCAGTAGGTTTTATTTGTTCCCAAGTAAACGCTGCATTTCCCGATATTCTCTCAGTCGTTTTCTACGACATCCAATGGGATGAGATGATGTGGTCTTATTTTAAATCCAGACACCAAACAGACGTTAGATGTTGTGTGTAGGCCTCTCCAGTTGTTCTTCACTTTTATCAAATATCTAGAGGCTTTGCCATATCGCCGCGCTGGGCAGGCGGGTTGGCGAGGCTCGCTTCCCGATGCTGCTGCCCGTTATCCTCCTCTGGTGTTTAGCTATCTTCTCAATCGTGATAGTTATACCGCCATCAGCAGCCAGGGTCTCGTTTATTATTGTATTATTATGTCATAATGTCTCGGGTATACGTCTAAAGTTGGACCATAGCTATTTTTCTCCAACTTGTACAACTAAAACATTTTAGTCCGAAACACTTCATCGTCTTCATCATCAGGATATTGCAGTCCACTATGGGACAAATGTATCACTAGTTATTCGCCACTTTTTAGGGAAAAAATCTGGAAATTTTACCCATAATCGCTACACTGGGCTGGTGGATAGATTCGTCATCGGTATCTGTTATTTAGCTACGTCTTCAACCGTTATGGTTGTATTGCTACAAGTCGGTTACCAAACCTTGTTTGTTATTCGGCATCCACCACAAGGCAAGTGAGGTTGGAGCTAAAAGATCCGTCCGTCCGTCCGGTCCGTTACATCCCATAAATATTATTTGTTTTTTATTTTTTGGTCTAATAGGCCCTAAGCATGTTACCGGGTTAAGGGGTGAAATTAAAAATATTCCGAAATAATAGAAAAAAAAGAGTTTGTTTGTTTGACAAATTTTATTATTTTTTTATTTTATTACAAGGTCCGTTAGACCCTATAGATATTCGGGGTTAAAGGGTGTACAAACGCAATGTACGGTCGCAGTAACACCCCGTCGTCAAGCGCCGCGCCCGGTACACCATTGTCATTTTGTGCTCACGCGACACCTAGTCGAACGATCTGTCGTGGATGAAGCGGACCGCCAGAGGACTGAACAGTAGTTTGTGTTAGCAAGTATTGTGTGGATAGGAATAACAAACAGGGATGTTGTAATAATATCTACGATAGACGTGCGAGTACTTCATCTATACTTTAAGGACTCCTGCCCACTACACCGTACCATACCATGACCGTGCTATGAACGTGTCAAGCACGGAAGGTAATACGATACGGCTTGCTTTGCCCACTGAAACGAGTCGACGGCGTTTAATGCCCGTATGATGCGGGCATCATACGGGTATGATGCCGGTATGGTGTCCGTATGCAACCCGTATGATGCCCGTATGATGCCGGTATGGTGTCCGTATGCAACCCGTATGTTGCCCACCCGTAATTTGTGTGACTATTCATAGGAAGCCGTTCGCCGTTTGGCATTTGAGACGCGTTTATAACGGTCCTTATACGCGGTTATAACCCGTATTATCACCGTTTTGCTGCCGGCGCGCATCGGTTTGGCACCGTCGCGTGCCGTGCGCGGAGCGTACCGCCACCGGCAAAATATTCTCGCCGACAATTCTGAACTGTCCGTGCATGGCACGCGACGGTGCTGGTCGGTGACGGAACGGTCTAATGGGCATCGTCTCATAGTTTTCAATACAAAGAATACTTTTTTGTCTGACACGTTCATAGCACGGCCATGGTATGATACGGTGTAGTGGGCAGACTCCTTTAATATTATAAAGCTGAAGAGTTTGTTTGTTTGAACGCGCTAATCTCAGGACTACTGGTCCGAATTGAAAAATTATTTTTGTGTTGAATAGACCATTTATCGAGGAAGGCTTTAGGCTATATAACATCACGCTGCAACTATTAGGAGTGATGAAATAATGGAAAATGTAAAAAAAAAAGGGGGAAAAAATAACTATTCCACGCGGACGAAGTCGCGAGCACAGCTAGTAATATTATAAAGCTGAAGAGTTGTTTGTTTGAACGCGCTAATCTCAAGAACTACTGGTCCGAATCAAAAAATTATTTTTGTGTTGAATAGACCAATCATCGAGGAAGGCTTTAGGCTATATAACGTCACGTTGCAACTATTAGGAGCGAAGAAATAATGGAAAATGTAAAAAATAACGGGGAAAAAATAACTATTCCACGCGGACGAAGTCGCGAGCACAGCTAGTGCTAGATAATGGGAAGGGGAGGTGTACTTGTCCTCCCCGGACCAGGAGTGCTGGCCTCATGTCACTTGCGGCTGACAAGGGCAAGAAGGTACGCGGTAATTCTACGTTACCTGTATCCTAACCGGACAGGCTCGGTGGCTCAATTGGTAGTGACCCCTGCCTTCTGAGCCAAGGGTCGTGGGTTCGATCCCACCCGGGACAAACATTTATGTGATCAATACTTGTGTTTGTTCCGTGTCTGGGTGTTTATAATTGTATTTAAGTATTTATTTGTGGTACCTTCGTTGTTCTGATACCCATAACACAAGTGCTTAAGCTACTTACTTTGGGATTAGAGCAATGTATGTGATGTTGTCTAATATTTATATATTTATTTATATCCTGGCAAGTTGCTGCCCACTGACGCCCCAGGGGAGTTTAGTAGGTATGCCCTCTTATTCTCTTTTTGGGAGCTGTGAGTCCCACACACCACGTCAGCTTCCACGGATTTTACGTGAATGCATTGCCCTCTTTTAAAAAATGCTACTTAAACCTTTAACTCCCGAGAATTTTTGACACGAAAGAAAACAATTTCTCTTTTGTAAAAACGATACACACGGCGCTGAACGTGTTAATAAATTTAAATCCGAGTGCCTGATGCCAAGGTAAAGCTTTTCTATGCGCTATAATTGTACAATTATCCTACCGAAATAATGTCTGAAATTTATTTACCTTTCATTTGATGCAAGACCAGACCCAAATTTCAAGGTCACCATTAATCATAATCCCAAACTATCAACTATGTTTTATTCAAACGCAGCATGACCAGAACATTAGCATACACCGAGTTAACACGATAATTCAAACTTGCGACAGTCCCCTGCCGAATTCAAATACCGAAACACATAACTACATATTCGGTTACATGCTGCAATCAAGTTGGTATTCAGAGCCGTAAACGGTTTACGAGCTTACTTAGATACGTGGTTTTGAGCGATCGCGAACGCCAGGGGACTGTGTGCGGGGGACTGAATGCCAGAATTTGGAGGTGCGGATGAATTAGCAATTTAGAGCTGTGGTTTTCTTTCAAATCCGTTCAACGCTCGAACCAAGAATAAATCAATACCAGATAACGTCACATAAAATTCTCCGAACTCAAAGTAAGTATTTATTTAGTATTGTAAACTTTATTGCACAAAATGGTACAAAAGGACAACCTAATGGTAGAAACATTCTCTACCAACGTTGAGGTCATACTGAGAAAAAAAATGTGTAAGTAGCTTGAACACTAACTTGTATTTTGAGTTTTTATGCATGACTAGCTACGGCTTCGCACGCGTGGACACCGGGTTTCAAAAATACGGACTATACGGACTTCTATAATATGGTACCCAAAATTTAAGTTACACAAAACGCTTTGCCTCTTCATTCATAGTGCGAACGGCTAAACTGTGGAACTCTTTGCCGGAGTCTGTGTTCCCTGAGGAATATAATCTTCAAATTTTCAAGATTCAGACTTCAGATTTTTGTTGGGTAAGCGCGTGGCTTTAACATCGCTTAACATCAAGCTAGTTGAGGACAAGTGCTACACATTCGCTAAAAAAAATGATGCCTATGCATAGGCATAGGCCTATGCCCAGCTATTATATAGTCGTTTGCAGATTAATAATGATAATAATTAACAGTATGTACGTACATGGACACATAGGTGTCTTATCAAATCAAAGCCGCAGTCTGCAGTTAGTCCTCTACACATCTCCTGCATTCGTAGTTGGCGATATCTGTGCTCGAAATTCGGTCAGGGGACAGCGGGGCAGGACCAAAACTTCAGCGTATGATTTCAACCCGCCCGGAGTACAACGTTCGTCATCAATGAATATTCACAAGTATGTTCGAGTGTTTACCCTGGACGGTGCACTGGTGTACCATGGACGATATTTGAGGTATGGCCTGGCATTATGGACGCAGATGTTGCGATCTTATAGTCGTACAATCCGGCCCAAGAAGTAAATAGATAGGAGACGTTTTAACCAATATTTTTAATGAAACAACCCCAAACATCAAACGCCTAAATTTTAATGCCTTGTATATTTGTTATTTTTTGTTTAAAAAGAAAAAATACGTGTCCAATATTTTTTATAACCTGAAATAAGTACTAAATAAAAGGTAGGTATTGAGAACGCGGAAATAACCCTAATAGGGTTATTTTTAACCATCGCCAGTCAGCCAGTCTTATATTCCTAGATCAAATAAATAAAGATCAAAGTAAGTAGCTTAAGCGCTTTTGCTATGGGTATCAGAACAACGAAGGCACCACAAATAAATACTTAAATACAAATATAAACACACAGACACGGAACAAATACAAGTGTTCATCACACGAATGTTTGTCCTGAGTGGGAATCGAACCCTTGGCTCAGAAGGCAGAGGTTACTACCAATTGAGCCACCGAGCCAAATAGAATTCCTTTCGTCTATGTAGGTTTGTTACTCCAGAACTGCAGACAAATTACTTAGAGCATCAGTCCTCCGCCGCTTCACAACTCCCGTATGAATATTCAGCGCAGGACGCACGCCCGCTAGTTTTAATTAACGCGCACTAGTTTACTAGTTCTTTTTTAAACTTCGACTAGTTTGCTAGTCTCTGGCAAACCCGAGGCATAGTTATAGGCGGCTTCTATTGGTTTTTTAACACTTTTTTTTTTGGAGAACAGATGGGACCAACTCTACGTGCTTTATCTTTGTTAGGTATAATAATAATTTATCTGTCTGTGTGGTTTCCGCATTAAGAATCCTGTTAGTATTATAAACGCGAAAAGTTGTTTGGATAGATGGATGGATGTTTGTTCCACTTTCACGCAAAAACTACTGAATGGATTTCAATGAAACTTTACGGGAATATAGTTTGTACATCAGATTAACACATAGGCTATGTTTTATACGAATATTCACGCGGGCAGAGCTGCGAGCAGCAGCTAGTTATCCCATATAATCAGGGGCAGAAGTAACCTGCCTGTCCAACGTGGCGATTATGGGTAAAGCCTCCAAAGTTTTGCCCAAAGTAGCAAACAACCGTCTTTCAAACAATCGACAAAAAAGCTATTCGCTCCAAGCCAACCTCACCTGCCCGCGATGCATCCTGCCGAATAACAGACGAGGCGCTGGCAACCGACTGCTGGCGGTATAACAATCACGATTGAAGCCATAGCTAAATACTGCAGACCGATGAAGAGCAGCAGCGTCACCGGAGCTAGAAGCGATGTCTTGGATCGCCAAACAGCCTGCCCAGCAAGACGATTACGGGTATACCTGGACATAGGCTTCGCCCAATGTTTGCCACTTTGATTAATCATGGGCTTCTCGTATCCAGCACGTGCCAACCGTCCATACGCTGCTATAAAGATGATATTTTGAAATCCAATATGCAGTAGTAAAATAGATCAAGCTAAATGTTAATAACAAGTCAAATCAGGTACTAAACCTCATGTTTACCAATGGTAAGAATAAACCAAGTCCCATATTAGATATTCAAAGTAAACAACTTGTCCTAAAAACAGACCAAATTCAATTAAAGCGGGGACATCCTGTTTGAGACCTGTCATACATAGTCAAATGTAAAAGTAGTCCGCATTAGAAAATGGATTCTTTTATTAAAAGGATATAAGGGAGCCACTCGTCAACTTTTCTCCACAAGCCCGTGGTGCATCCTGCAGTTGTTCGTCACTTAGGGCAAACATCTGGAGGATATACCCATAACCGCCACGCTGGGAAGACGGGTTGACGATTGCAGAGGTATTTAGCTAAGCCTTCAATTGTGAGGGTTATACCGCCTCCAGTCGGTTGCCAGCGCCTCCCTTGTCAGTCGGCTGGATGCACCACTGGCTCGTGAGGTTGGCTTGGAGCGAAATGATGATAGGCCGCTCCCTTACATCCATTTATAAATAATGAATCATTGAATTTTTTTCGACTTTTAGCAAGAATCGTGTGCCAAGTAATTTGAGACCATACCTGTAGCTTCCGAGAATTTCACGCAAGCCACATAACATCATATTTCTGGGAAAAGTGGAAGCCTTTCATCTGAATCAGAAAATGCTTGTAATCCGAGGTTCAATGTTTGTACTACCTATAAATTTGTCATAATTATAATATTTAGCCATGGAAATAGTTATAATTTATGTTCATACTCGTAACAGAGAATACCTTTTTAGAAGACTTCCCCTTTACATTGGCATTGGAGCAATATAGTATGTGATGTTGTTGTACGGAATAGGGTACGGGACAATGTACCGAATAGGGACCAGAAAGGGATCATGACAAGTGTCATGTTACGGATCAAGATCTTTATATAGTTTTCGGAATATAGGATCGGGATAGGGATCAGGATGGAAGAGGAACACGCACAATAAAGGTTTCTGTAATAAACCTACAAGAACGCGAACAAAACCGCAAATAAAGCAGGTAGTTTGTACATATAGGCAGTTTTATCGATAGCGAATTTTGATGCATATTCGATGTTGAGATGGCTGTGTAGAGTAACAAGAATCGATAAGATAAGGAATGAGTAGGTACATTAGAATAAGTATGAAAGTAGCACCAGTGACAGAGAAGTTGAAAGGGAACCGTCTGTCTTGGTACGGGCATGTAATGATGACCAAGACCGTAATGAATATGAATGTAACTGGATGGAGAGGGCGAGGCCAAAGAAAAGATGGATGGATTGCGTGAATGATGATATGGCTGAGAAAGGAGTGAATGGGACCATGACGGCTGATAGGGATGAATGGAAGAAAAAACATTGCGCTGACCCCAGATGGGAGGCAGGCGAATGATGATTCCATATTAACGACCTACTTTCTAACCCTTTACTATGCATTAAATGAAGAGTAGCTCGGTGTTGTGGAATTTATTTGAAACACGTTCCAGTCGAGAGATAAGATTAATTGAAAAGTTAGTAAGAGCTTTGGGGTTAGCCAACAAGATTCGCAGAGCAATGTTTTAATTTTTCACTTTTTTTTGTACACATTTCTCGGAATACTTTGAATGGGGTGGAACTTTTTCCTCGTTGGTGTTTTTTTTCTTAGATATTTTTGGTAGATGGAGCTTTCAAAGAAAAGGTTTTTGACCTTTCATCTTAGAATATTAGTTCAATAGGCTCGTGTATTTAAGGTTATTGACGTAGGCTTAGGCTTGAATTCAGATACTTCACAAAAGACTTGAGTAAAAATAACTATGAGGTGTCAATAGATTCCCAAAGGTTCCATGCGGAGAAATTACATATCAACGCCCAATTTTTTAGGGAGCGGCCTTTCGTCTTCTTGCTCTAAGCTGCCTTTGGTGCATCCTGCCGAATAACAAACGAGGCTGGCAATCGACGGGTGTTGGTATATCCATCACAATAGAAGGCGCAGCTAAATACCATATTCCGATGACGGGCAGAACAGTCACCGAGGCGTAAAGCTACTACGCCCTGCGATCGCCAACCCGCCTGTCCAGCGTGGCTATTATGGGTACATCCTCATTTTTGCCCTAAGTGGCGAAGAACTGGAGAGGCCTATGTCCGGCAGTTGACTACAATAGGCTGATGATGATAATGCCCTAGTTTTGGGTGTCATAAGAGTCAACTTCTCGAGACTTCAGCGTCTCTGTTGGAGGTAGATTTTACCCGCCTGGCTGGTTTGGTTACTCTTTTCAAATCTCCAATTCTTGCTATACAAAAGGAATAGGCTGTCCAAGACATTAAACTTATTTTTGATTTTAAAAAATAAATTTTATGTCAAATTCCTCTTCCGGTCTAGCAATACGCATTTTTTGGAGCTCATCAACAATAAATCAATATATCTTCAACGCCAGCCTTTTAATCCACAAAACCAGCAGCTACAGTCCGCTACAGTCTCCGACATAGGCTACAACTCTACATTGCCAGATCATAAAAATACTGTATCGTACGATAATATTCAGACATTGCGTCACACGCACAATCATAAATCGGCTGATTCGCCGGGCCCTGTTTGCACAACAGTATCTGACAAAACAAAGACGGTAACTACTCGTTTTCTTTATCTTTATACGAGTTGGGGAAAGTTGCCTTCTGATGCACGGAATAGTGATGTCAAAAACAATATTTATTTTTTTATAGTGGCTCGACATAATGGCTTCCCTACGCCTAATGAAAAGTGAAAGAGAAGCCCAAGTCGCTATGACAACAGGCAAGTAACTGGTCAGTTACCTGTCAGTTGCCACCGCCATGCCGGCCCAACCCCAAACCCCCACGAGCTCCGGAAACCCTACTCACCGGCAGAAACACGACTCAGAGGTCTTTTGACTGCGGTATTCTATAGGGTGGAGGTCCTTCCCCGGACGGGCGCTCAAATCGAGCGAAGATTCGCTATGCCCTACCTCTCTTAAACCTCTCTCAATATATCGCTCCCAGAATAGTTGATCGGATAGTTATGACAACCAGTTTGATGCAGTTGTAGTGGACGCTGCTTTGACTTAGTGGTTCCGGGTTCAATACACACCATCATCATCATTATCAGCCTTAAGCAGTCCACTGCTAGACATAGGTCTTAAACATCTGGAGGCTGTATCCATAATCGCCACGCTGGACAGGCTGGTTGATTATTAAGTCAATCCACTTCGCTGGAGGGCATCCCACGCCCTTTTTAAGTACATCATCATCATAAGCCTATCGCAGTCCACTGCTGGACATAGGCCCCCAGTTGTTTGCCTTTAGTTGTTCCAACAATAGACATTAATTAATTGGTGTAAAATTTAGGCGGTCTCATTGCTATAAGCAAGGTTTCCGATGAATAGAGAATAGTTAAAAGAAAGGTGAGGTGAGAGTTAGTTAAACTGATTCAGAATTCTTCTTCTTAGCGTGTCGATGGCAATATAAATAGTGTCTGACCAGTGTTCAGCCACACGAACCGCATCTCCTGTGACCGACATAAGCTCATCGCGTGTGCAGGAGAAAGGGCATGCCGGGCAGGATGTAAGTTGTTTGGGGGGTGAAACCACAAAGGCAAGCTAGGTCAGACGCAACGAGGCACGGTAACGCAGTGTTTGCTGCGCCCGGCGTAAGCATATTCAGAATTGATAGTAAATAATTAATTATAATTTAATCCGCTTCTCGGCAAACGTAGTTTAGGTTTTGTACAGCCAAGGGTCGCATAATTGGAAAAGCCGATGTCCAGAAGTGGACTGTGGATGTCGAGAAATTGATGAAGACAATTAAATTCAATCAACTTTAGTGGTATCTATCGATTAAAATTATACTAAACACTCCGACATCACTACAAAGCAACATATTTGAACGAACTTGTGTCTGCGGAATGCCAATAGCAGAAACTAATACATATTTGCCAAGTTGTATATTTGTTTTGGTCCGTCATAAGCCTTGGTAATGGATAATATCTTCTTTAGTTCCCCTCCGAACTCTGTAATCACTCCACATAAGCACATTATTATACAACAGTGTTCCTGGATCCTGTCTCATGTCTCGTCTTACGTCAATCATGTGGATCTCATGGTTGACGTAAGAGGACTTATGGTACATACAAATACCAACCCACCAACCCGGGATGCAGGTAAGGGAGCCGCCTATCATCTTTTCGCTCCAAGCCAACCTCACCTACCCGTGCTGCTTTCTGCTGAATAACAAACGAGGCGCTGGCAACCGACTGGTGGCGGTATAACCATCACAATTGAAGACGTAGCTAAATACCACAGGCCGATGACGGGGAGCAGCGTCACCGGAACAAGAAGCTACGCCCTGCGATCGCCAACCCGCCTGCCCAGCGTGGCGATCATAGTTATCTCCTCCAGATGTTTACCCTAAGCGGCGAACAACTGGAGAGTCCTATATCTAGCAGTGGACTGCAATAAGGTGATGATGAAATTGTAAAGACCCCCTCTACATCCACAGGTAAAAACCTGTGACGTATTTTATGGATAGACGTTAATATAAAAGAAATATACCATCACACACATCAACTGTTTCAAAGTCGTATTATTATTTCTACAATTTTTAGTAAACAACGGCTCGCTACTTTCCCGAGTCGCTGACAGGAGCTAATATCTTATTTAGAACATAAATCACTCGTAATTTTGAAATAATATCTCCAGACGTGGCACAAGAAATGGATAGAGTAAGCAAGAATATATTTTTTCGTTGAAAAGAAAAACGAGGGTTCAATTCTTTGGCCCATTTTTGTTAAGAAGATACGGGTGTTATTTTTGGATGATCACAACGTATACAGTAAGCGCACTCTAGCAATAATACAGGATACAGGACCAGACATGGCTGTAGCGACGTCCAAAATAAAAGGGTCTCACTCAGAACTTAAGCCGTGGCCCCCTTAGAAGCCACGGCGCTGGTTTTTAATTAGTCCTGCTGAATGAGATTTCAAGAGAGGTAGGGCATAGCGAATCTTAGCTCGAATTGAGCTGCCCGTCCGGGGAAGGACCTCCACCCTATAGAATACCGCAGCCAAATGACCTCCAGGTCGTGTCTGCCGATGAGTAGGGATTCCGGAGCTCGTGCGAGGTTAGGGTTGCGCCGGGATGGCGGTGGCAGCTGACAGGTAACTGACCAGCTACTTGCCCGTTGTCACAGAGGTTTGGGCTTCTCCTTTGCATTTCCATCAGGTTAAGGAAGCCATTATGTCTAAAGGATTGTAGATCGAGATGTGGCAAATAAATAGAAATAAGCTTTTAGATTAATTGGAAGTTTTATTTCACTAAAATATGATGAGTAACCTAGCGACAGTTTCAAGACAAGACACAGCGGAAGTGAGAGACAACAATGGCGCCACAGGCAATAAAAAAAAACTATTTGGGTTGCGTTCCGAAACACTAACAAAGTCGATAAAAAAAATTAAAGTATCCTCTATACATTCTTAGATCAACGCACAGATTACCCCCAATAGATACCGCATGTTCGGCATTTTGCTTTGAGTTTCGCGAGTCAATTTCAGGTGGTATGGAAGGGTGTGCGGGGGACGTAACTCATTTCTCAAGTGATGTACATTTGTATTGTGCAATGTCGATAATTTTATCGAAAAATTACCAATCAGGTATATTAGACTAGATTATGTCTGTATCACCTTTTCAGTATTTTGTGCAATCTTAACTAATATTATAAAGCTGAAGAGTTTGTTTGTTTGTTTGTTTGTTTGTTTGTTTGTTTGAACGCGCTAATCTCAGGAACTACTGGTCCGAATTGAAAAATTCTTTTTGTGTTGAATAGACCATTTATCGAGGAAGGCTTTAGGCTATACAACATCACGCTGCAACTATTAGGAGCGAAGATATAATGAAAAATGTATGGTTGCGCGCAAGGTGAGCGCGGAGTGTTAGTCACCGCGGGGGGCGGGGGGAAACGATCCGCGACCGCGCTGCCCCGCACTGTCCCCTCTCAGCCGCCTGGAGCACTGGGACGCCGGGAAGCGGAGTCGACGACGGAACTCGGACGCAGACGCAGCTGCTGCCACGCGCTCCGAATATAATCTCTCCACAATTATCAAAGTTTCAATGTAAAAACAAAGGGGAAAACTATTCCACGCGGACGAAGTCGCGAGCACAGCTAGTACTGGATATTTATCTATGTATGTATATAAATATATGTTTATATATGTCACCGGAAAATAGCAAGAATCGTAAGTTGATCAATTTCCTAGGTAGTTGATTATCTTTCGGAATATAACAAACGGTAGTGGAAATGTATTATTTAACGCAATGGATTTCAGTTAGTTAATCAACTTACGGTAGCCTGACAGTCATTTAATAATTTACGATTTTGACACAAGTAAAATCGTCCTCAAATGGGCCAATCGTTGCTCAATGTACTATTTAACGGTGCACTATTACCCGTAACTTAATACACTGTTCCCTGATTGGTTGCCGGGATAACGCCACGTGAGCCATTGAACCAATCAACGTTCACCTCACCTTCGTCGGATGATTTTACGGCAAGATCCCGTAAAATGATCAATTTACTAAAATACATACGTTAAATAATACATTTCAACTGCCGTTTTGACATTATAAGTATATTTAAATGTATCTAAGTAAGTTTATCAGTTGTCTAGTACCCATAGTACAAGCTTCGGCTTAGTTTGGGGCTAGGTGGCGCTGTGTGGCCCAGCGTGGCATGTCTTGGGAAAAAAAAATCCAATGAGTATAGTTATAAATATGGTTAGGTGAAATAATCACAGCAGTTTTCATTTACTCGTCTTCTATCCTTCATACATTGAAAACTATCCTATGTAAATGTCGCTAACAGCAGGGTGCGGCCTTTGTCCATTTTAATGTTCTCTCAGGACACTTTGGAAATCTAAAGTAGAAACACTAAAATTTTTCTCATCTTGCATTATCGATATACTTGAAAGTAATACATTGTAACACTATTGTCAAACGTGTCTATGCTAGAAAGGGATAAAAATAGTGAAATTGGTAATGAAAGAAAGGGATCATGAAAAAAGACATCAACGCGAGCTAACATCTGTCAAATATTTTCCATCGTAACTTGAGCTCCGGCGCCAAGGAGTTCAATACTAAGATTCATACGTTTATGTTCTACAAACTATTAAAAGTGTCTCCGATACACACGGGTCTGACTTCTGGTCAGTACTGACCGTGGTACTGACGCACTTTAAGCGCATGCGTATTTCGCGCCTGCATTGCACTGATGTATTACCTCTCGCGCGATATCTTAAGTGCGGTATCTATTGGAGATATCTGTGGATCAACGTAACGCGTAGATATTTCAAGAAATCGCCCCGGCAACTGGCAACTTGTCGGGAACTTGGCTGGAACTTGAGAATTTTGACTGATGGACGGAAGTGGAATAAAGAATTCCACTCCGAAAAAACTAGGGGAAGGTGTGTTTTTAATATTTATACAACACTCAGAATTTTGCGAGTGGTACGTCTCTTGACCTTGGCAGGTTTTGCAAAGGATGTGGGTAACGCATGTATATTTTACATGATGTTGGGTGTCATTCACCTTTATATTTCTTGAGAAAACATACGACTGATATAAGATTTATTCCGTCTCGTAAAAGAATATGAATCAATTCTTAGTTATTCTTCTAAGAAATTGGCGTATGTAAATAAATAAATATAAATAACCCAAGACATGCCACGCTGGGCCACACAGCGCCATCTAGCCCCAAACTAAGCCGAAGCTTGTACTATGGGTACTAGAGAACTGATAAACTTACTTAGATACATTTTTTTTTTGTAAATAAATACATATTATACATAGAAAACACCCAGACCAATACAAACAGACTTGTTCATGCACACAAATGTTTGTAATGTGTGGGAATCGAACACACGACCCCTGGCTCAGAAGGCAGAGGTCACTACCAATTGAGCCACCGGGCCAGTCAATTTTTTTGAGAAATTGGCGTATATGGATTTTAATCATTTTTTTTATAAGAAGAGCTTTCAGAATGTCCTCCCTTACAGCCCAATGTAACCATTAGGCGAAATATAAAATCTAAATCCCATTTACATGTCACTAGTTACCGCAAAACGTAATATCACTACATCAGAGGGGGACAAGCCGTGAAAATAGAAGCCGGATAAAAGTAATTACCTCCACATTTTGTGATAGCGCAAGTGCCGCTTTGATAAATGGTCGGCCGCACATGCTGCAGCCTCACACCCCGAAGGAAACCGGATTTATCCGGGTACAACCGGTATAACTCATCAACGTACCGATATAAGTTATACCGATACCATTTATCAGTACTGTAAGTGTACCTATGGGGTTTTCACTGCAAGCCTCCAAGACATGGTGCCAAGCATGGCGACTTAAAGCAAATCCCAGTCTTCAATGTAAAAAAAAGTCTCCTTAATAATTTAAAAAAAAATCACATCCCCCAAAATGATAATTGTCATTGGTCCAGCATTGGACATTTGTACGCTAGAATGGATGTAAGGTAACGACCCATCATCCTTTCCATCTCCCAGTCTTGGGTTATTTATTTATTTATAGGTTTGTTCTATTATGCCTGTCGGCCTAATATTTGGACCTCACAACCACTTACCATGACTGACTACTGAATTAAGTAACTGACAACTTTTTTAAAATAAAAAGCTCACTCCACATGATGGTAAGACCTGATTTAAGATATTTCATAATACCCACTCATGTTTGTATATTATATCGCCAGCGGACGGATGACAAAACCAACTTGTGTCTTGAGTATGATAGCTAATATAAAAAGTTTACAACAAGAAAGTGATAAATAACTTCCCCGACTACTTACATAAAATGTACGTAAGGGTGCGTTTCGAAAGAAGCGGGCTTTTAAGTTATAGGCCTCAGTATAACTATCCAGCAGTGGACTGATAAACAGGCAAGGATACTTAAGTAGTGTTCTTATGCCCAGAGCCTCGTCTGTTATTTAACAGGATGCACGACGGCAGGTGAGAACGTCTTGAAGCGAAAAGTTGATGGGTTACCTTACATAACCAAATCACTGGTAGCAGTATAACCATCACAATTAAAGGCGTAGCTACATACCACAGGCCAATGAAATTGCATCCTCATCATCTCGATGGCTAGCGATCCTCTACTATACGTTTTATGAGAAACTTCTTGCCTCGCGCCTCGGTTTTGTGGAACCAACTTCCCGCGACAGTCTTTCCGAACAGCTACGACTTGGGAACCTTTAAGAAACGAGCGTATTCATATTTAAATGGCCGGCAGCGACCCTAAACTCGGTTAGAACTGCGGGTGTCCATAGGCGGTGTCGACTGCTTACCATCAGGCATCACACTTGCTCGTTTGCCGCCTCTCGCATAAAAAAAGATGACAAGCAGTAGCGTCACCAGAGCGAGGAGCTACGCCCTACGATCGTCATCCCGCCTTCATAGCGTGGCGATTATGGGTAAATCCTTCTGGTGTTTGGATAAGGTAGCGAACAGCTGGAGATTCCTATGTCCTGTAGTGGACTGAGATAGGCTGATGATGATGCTGATGATTCTTATTCTCCATTTTTCAGCCACCGAGTCGGCTCAATTGGTAGTACCTCTGCCTTCTGATCCAAGGGTCGTGGGTTCAATCCCCACACATTACAAACATTTATGTGCATGAACATGTCTGTTTGTATTGGTCTAGGTGTTTTCTATGTTACTAGCTTTTGCCCGCGACTTCGTTAAATTTATACATACAAAAGTTTTTTCCCGCTAACTCCCGTTCCCGTGGGAATTTCTCAAAATACAGCCATAACTAAACTTTATATTTACTAAGGTACCTGCATGCCAAATTTCAAGCGTCTAACTTAAGCGGTTTAGATTTTTCATACAAAAGGATTTTCCCGCTAATTCCCGTTCCCGTGGGAATTTCGGGAATTCCTTTCTTAGTGCACCCCTACGGTACCTAAGCTACGTCCCTTCCAAATTTCAAGTGCCTACGTTTAGCCGTTTGGGCTGTGCGTTGATATGTCAGTCAGTCAGTCAGTCAGTCAGTTTCTCCTTTTATATATATATATAATAAATAATAATAAGATAATTATGTATTTATTTACAAAAAAATACATAATTATAACATGTATCTAAGTAAGTTTATCAGTTGTCTAGTACCCAAAGTACAAGCTTCGGCTTAGTTTGGGGCTAGATGGCGCTGTGTGGCCCAGCGTGGCATGTCTTGGGTTATTTATTTCGCAAAGCGCACATAGCCAAACTCGCCCCTTTGACTAGCTTATCTTCTCACAGCTCCGCTTGTGTCAAAACGCACCCTTACATGAAAAAATAAAGAGCCCACAGCTATAAAGACGTGGTATTCAATTTGCTTACACGCCAAAAGCGAAATACTATGTTTATACGCTTCATTCTCCGTAGTTTAACAAAGGATTTTGCCAAAAATATGCAAAACAGCTAGTTTTGCCTCCAGAAACTGGTACGGTTCGGGAGGGCCGTAGTAAAAATTTAACTGGCCAGACCCTAAACCATTCTTATGCAATAAAAATCCAACCGAAAAGTGCTTAAGGGGCAAGGGATAGTGAAAAGGGAATGTTGGAAATGTGTCGATAATTTCTGAACTAACTGTCTCATTGCATTGGTTTTTTTATATACTAGCTCGACATAATGGCTTCCCTACGCCTGATGGAAAGCGAAAGAGAAGCCCAAGTCACTGTCACAACGGGCAAGTAACTGGTCAGTTACCTGTCAGTTGCCACCGCCATGCCGGCCCCACTCCAACCCCCCACGAGCTCCGGAAACCCTACTCACCGGCAGGAACACGACCCGGAGGTCATTTGGCTGCGGTATTCCATAGGATGGAGGTCCTTCCCCGGACTGGCAGCTCAATTCGAGCGAAGACTCGCTATGCCCTACTACAGGTTAAAAAAAACCGGTCAAGTGCGAGCCGGACTCGCGCACGTAGGGTTCCGTACCACTATATTTGATTGAATGTATGGTAAAATGCAATTTACGACTTATAATGTATTAAAAAAATACTAATTATTAGATCCCCCAACCTTAGAAAAATATTGTACCTTTTTCTATTTTTGTATGAAAATTTTAATGCGGTTCACCGAATACATTTACTTACTTATCAAGTTTCCGCAGTAGGTACCTATAGCTCTTAAAGTTACGGAAAAAGTGGCTGTGACATACGGACGGACAGATGGACGGAAAGACATGACGAACCCATAAGGGTTCCGTTTTTTGCCATTCGGCTACGAAACCCTAATAGCGACCCCAACCTATTATGGTATGAAACCATCAGCCTATCATAGTTCATGGCTGGACATAGACCTCTCCAGTTGTTCTTCACCACTTTTGGACTTTAACTTTGGGCTTTACCCATTATTGCCACAGTTGGCAGGAAGTTTGACGATCGCAGGGCGTAGCTTTATAAGTTAGCCTGGCTCGGTGGCTCAATTGGTAGCGACCCCTGCCTTCTGAACCATGGGTCGTGGGTTCGATTCCCACCCGGGACAAACATTCGTGTGATGAACACTTGTGTTTGTTCCATGTCTGGGTGTTTATATTTGTATTTAAGTATTTATTTGTGGTACCTTCGTTGTTCCGATACCCATAACACAAGTGCTTAAGCTACTTACTTTGGGATTAGAGCAATGTATGTGATGTTGTCTGATAAAGGCTGAGCTTACTACCGATTGAGCCATCAAGCAAGTTAAGTTCCAGTGCTCCTATAAAATAAACAAAGAATGATTCACACAAAACAACAATAAAATGTAAGAAATACCGCATAGAATCAATAGCCATATATTAAAGACGTAAGAAAAACAGGAAAGGAACTATCGATGGTGCAAACAACACTAATAAATACCAAAAAAATCCATAAACTATATCCCCCCATAAAACCCCGCGACGTATGGCGTCCGCTTACATAATATTATTAGTTTCGGAACTCGTATGATCGTAGGAAACTAAACAATTTATTTAGGATTAACCCTCCAGCGGTATTGAAAATCATTTTATATTATACTCGTATTATATTGGAACTAGCTGTGCCGGCGGCGTCGCACGCATGGATATCGAGTTTAAAAAATAACGGACTTCCATAAAATGGTACCTAAATTCTAAGTTAGACCTCTAGCAATATATAAGTGATGTGCTTTCAAACATTCAGTTAAAAATTTCTCCCCTTTTCCCATCATTTCCCTTCACTGCTCTGCTCCTATTGATTATAACGTGATGAAAAGTAGACTATAATCTGCTCAGGAGTATAAAGAATAATTGTGCCAAGTTTCATTAAAATCCGTTGAGTAGTTTTTGTTTCTATAACGAACATACAGACAGACAGACCGAAGGACAGACAGACAAAAGTTTTACTGATTGCATTTTTGGCATCAGTATCGATCACTTATCACTCCTGATTTTGAAAATATATTTCATGTACAGAATCGATCTTCTTCGATGTTGGAATAATATGTTTTCGTTGTCTTTATAAAAAATATTTTCCATGGGGACTCAGAGCGGTTTCCGGATTTGAAAGGACCACCCCAGTGGACGTTTGTAGGCTGATAATGATGATAATTCTCAGGCATCTATGTGCTCCTGGTGTTTTTTCCTTAATCAGTCACTGATCTAGAAGTTATGATGAAATTAAGTAGATATCCAGCGACTAAACGGAATATTTTTATAACTTTCATAATTGCGTGATTCTATGCGTGCGATGTCGAATATCAAACTTTTTGTTTTCACGAAAATTAGGTAAGGTATTATTAGTTTATTAGGTAAGTCAACACAACCTATAGACGCCCTACGTATCCATACGCTTCTGGTAATTTTCGCTCAGTTACTGCTTGTGTTAATATCAAAATTGGACATACAAAAACACAACACAAAAGATTCGTTAGGGTTCATGGCTATGAATATAAATAAAGTAAAAGAAAATGCTGACAGCTTGAACTTCAATTGATACTAACTCAAGGCTTTATTACCTAGGTTAGAGAATGTTTTGTCCGAATTTATACATTTTACGAGTAAAACATTCTCTAACCTAGATAATAAATTGAATCCACTGACCAATATAATAAAGTCTATTTTCAAACACCACCGATTACCCAAAATCACTATTGACCACTACCAAAACTTCTACCAATATATTCCTCTTCTGTTACTCCACTTGATACGAATTGGATACTCTCATATAAAAGTACAGTAAAACAAATAAGTCCAAAAGTCGGTCCAACGTTTATACAGTCATAAAAATTCAACTCCTTCACGAATCAAAGCGAGGAACTATTGAGAAAGGGAAGAAAAAAGTACCTTAATATTTGGGCAGTAAAACAAAGATGCGGACGAAGGGTTATTTAAGGGACGCGTGGTGTGGGAGATTTTAGTGTTCTGCGGAGATGTGCAAGTTTGTGACATGAAACTATACTGTAAATAAATAAAATATCAAACAACATTCACTTACGTATGTAGAGTATTCTAGCAACATGGTTTGGGCACATTATGAGGAGGGATAACAGGCATGTAACAGACGGACATAGGTATGTCAAAAAAAATTGACCAGTGTGCCTAGCACGAACACTTTCGAAAAAGTATGCGTAACGTAACCGTAAACGGGCGATTATTTTCACTACGTTAACATACGTTAACTTATGTTAACGTAGTGATAGGGGCGCTGTACCAAGTTTCATACAAATGTTTACGGAAACGTTACGCATACTTTTTCGAAAATGTTCGTGCTAGGCACACTGATATTGTAAGCATTATCATTCCATCAAATCATCATCATCCGCCTATTGCAGTCCACTGCTGGACATAGGCCTCTCCAGTTGTTCGCCTCTTAGGCGAAACAGCTGGAGGATGTACCCATAATCGCCCTAGGCAAACGGGTTGGCGATCGTAGGGCATAGCTTTTCGCTCCAGTGTCGCTGCTGCCCGTCATCGGCCTGTGGCATTTAGCTACGCCTTCAATTGTGATGGTTATACCGTCACCCGTCGCCTGCTAGCGCCTCGTTTGTTATTCGGCAGGATGCACCACGGGCAGGTGAGGTTGGCTTAGAGCGAAAAGATGATAGGTTGCTCCGTTACATCCCTTACATTCCATCGAATCGCAAGCTGTAAATTCCACAAAAAAATGCACGCCCCTATTTGCTTCCCATTTCTTTCCGTTTCGCAGCCCCCAGCTGAAAGGATAAGTAGGGTGAACATTGAACAATCGTCAATCATATTCCCTTTGAAAAGGCGAAATATTTGGTTTGCGGATAACTTAGTTCGTCTAGGGTGAGATAAGATCTCGCAATTTGTAACTCAAATCCAATTGGGTTGCACGTAAATTGTTATGGTAATCAATGGGGAAGCTGTAGGATTTCTATGGTAGCGCTCTGGCGTGGAATAGATGTAGTACAATCGTAGAAAGATCGTGCCACTTATTATGAAAAAGAATCCCATAAAATCCCCTTTATTTATCCCAACAAATTTCTCACCTGACAACTCAATATATGGCAACACAGCCTGTGAAAATCCAGTATTTCCTTCAATGCACCTCCGATAAATCTCTAAAAGCGAAAATTCAAAATGGCTTCCAGGTACATCGGCTGGCTGACAAATCACCTATTCTCGAGGTAACTTTACGGAGCCTAACTTGATGGAAGCTCGAGACTAAGGAAATATTGAAGTTGACTCCATTTGAATTGAGTTCATTAATAACGAGGGGAATAGTTAGAAGGAAGACAGAAGGCTTGTCTTTGTTTGGGAATAACGGAGTTAATTTGAGGAAAGAATACTTTGCCATATATTTGAAAGGCTTTTTGTATGGTTTCCTGATCTATATCTATATCTATCTATATCTATACATATAATATTAAACCGACTTCAAAAAAAACACAAACGACCAAAACTAAAAAGCGATAAATAACGTAAGTAATTCTATCCTTAATACATAATTACTTAAATATTACAATTATCACTTATTTTTGAAGTCGGTGCCAGCCTCTAGGTACCTACCTAACGTAGACTGTTGTTGTATGACGCGCGCGGCCGGCAAATCCCCACGACAATATACCTAGATACATTTATTTGTTTGGCTGGCACCGACTTCAAAAATAAGTGATAATTGTAATATTTAAGTAATTATGTATTAAGGATAGAATTACTTACGTTATTTATCGCTTTTTAGTTTTGGTCGTTTGTGTTTTTTTTGAAGTCGGTTTAATTTTTTTTTAAAAATAATTTTATTTCTCTATTTTTAGTTGCGTTAATGTGCTGTGACCTTGAATAAGGGTTAATTAATGTCCTTAAGAGTTTTACTTAGGAATGAAAAATTTTGCTTTTAGTCAAGTGAAGACTTTGCGATCTAGAATCAAGCAAATCACTTACCAAATCACCTGCCCTATTAGCCCTGCATAAGTACATACTACTACCTAGTTTCTATCGACAAATGTCAGTACTGTTCCCTAACTCCTAACCGTTAAGGAGTTCTGTGGCTTCATCATCAGCAACAGATGTTGACGCCCGGAAGCATATACCTGAGTACAATATGATAACGTAACAAAAACACCATATGAGCATACAATTTTCGGTTGTTGCCCTCAATTTCTCCAGGATCCCATCATCAGATCCTGACTTGGTGATAATGGGACCACCTCGGAAGTGTCCTCTGTCGAACAAAAAAAAAATTTTGCAAATCCATCCATAATTGACGGA
>CM062102.1:1599308-1668296 GCA_031163375.1 Conogethes punctiferalis
ATAAAGCGCGCCGAGATCTGCGCTGCGCCGCTGCCAGCTGCCAGGCACTGGGGGTCATTAAAATCAATTCCCAAGAAACTATTCCACGCGGACGAAGTCGCAGGCACAGCTAGTTTAGAATAGGAACACTCCATATCATCCCATGGTGTCGAAAAAGATTTAAGAAAGTATCAGGAAACGGGCAGCAGCGTTCCATCTTCATCAGTTGATTGTCACTTTGGGAAAACTCCCGCAGGATTTACCCATAATCGCCAAGATGGCAGGCGGGTTGGCGATCGCAGGACGTAGCTCCTCGCTCCGTTTGCCACACGCGGTGACTATGGCAAACTCCCAAATGGCAACTGTCATTGTAGGAAGCCTATGTCCAGCAATGGACGTCTGCAGGCTCTTGATGATGGTGAAGATGATGATGAAGGCTTAGTTCAAAGAGCGAGGCCTAATAACGGAAGCGTTGAACTGACAGGTGACTCAACATATCAATACTATTGGCTTTTACAGTAAGATTGATTAGGCCTGTTGCCGTAAAAATGTAATTGGTCCGTCTTTTAGATTGTTAAAAATAAAAGACACGTAATTTTTAATTTGTAAATTAAACCAAAAATTACAAAGATATAGCCCGTTAAAATTACGCGTGAAGTCACAGAGTGGGAGTTTTTTTCGCCACTGAGTCAAAGTCAAAGACCCCACTCCTACATTTTGATGCTTTGTATCTTTGTTATTTTTATTTAAATGAAAAAAGGGAAAATACGTGTCCAATATATTTTTAAAATCTAAAAAACGGACTAAATAAAATGTAATTATTTGGACCCTGGAAACATCCCTATTATAATTCTAAGCGATCGACAGACTACTCGAAAACAAAATCTAGTCACATATGTTCCAGAACTTATCAAATGGGAAGCTAAAGTTGGGAACAAACAGGGATAAGTGGGAAGCGACTACAGCGCGTGGTTACCTCGACGCCGATCGGAATTGAATTAAAGATCTAATCACCGCCCGGGGACTGAGCTTGTGAGGAGACAAATTACATTTGTTGCCTTTAAAACTAAGTTACTTGGCCCTCTATACATTTGGACAGGTAGGTAACTTAACGGGTAATCATTTCGATAGGAGGATGAGTACGCCTGGTCTTCGCCAGGGATGTACAATGTTTGATCGGGATTCACGAAAGTCCGTAATATTGTATTATATTCAAACTTTTCACCTTCTTTATTACATACAAAAGTAAAGAGCCCTCGCTTCTCTTCGGGTATCTCACGGCATCACGTTAGAAACCTCTTACATAAATCAGTTTCAATTATACATATGTTATACATATGTTATACATATGTCACCTTATATTACATAATTTGTTTTCATCATCATCATCATCAGCCTATTGCAGTCCACTGCTGGACATAGGCCTCTCCGGTTGTTCGCCACCTAGAGCAAACTTCTGGAGGATGTACCCATAATCGCCACGCTGGGCAGGCGGGTTGGCGATCGCAGGGCGTAGCTTTTTGCACCGGTGACGCTGCTGCCCGTCATTGGCCTGTGGTATTTAGCTACGCCTTCTATCGTGATGGTTTTACCGCCACCAGTCGGTTTGCCAGAGCCTCGTTTGTTGTTCGGCAGGATGCACCACGGGCAGGTGAGGATGGCTTGGAGCGAAAAGGTGATAGGTCGCTCCCTTACATCCCATAATTTCCCATAATTTGTTTTACATTTCGATAAATAGTCAAGGAGAATTCTATAATATTGATATGCTTAAATCAAAAGTCATGACCTTCAACTTGACTCCCTTTAGATCCAAGCACACCATTTGTCATCCAAGCTATCACCACTGCATTAGAAGGCGCATGTAACATCGTCTTGCTAACCGTAAAAACCGAGCAAAGTCGAGGGGTTTTTTTTTTTTTTTTTTTTTTTTTTTATAGTAGCTCGACATAATGGCTTCCCTACGCCTGATGGAAAGCTAAAGAGAAGCCCAAGTCGCTGTGACAACTGGCAAGTAGCTGGTTAGTTACCTGTCAGTTGCCACTGCCATGCCGGCCCAACCCTAACCCCCCACGAGCTCCGGAGACCCTACTCACCAGCAGAAACACGACCCGGAGGTCATTTGGCTGCGGTATTCTATAGGGTGGAGGTCCTTCCCCGGACGGGCAGCTCAATACGAGCGAAGATTCGCTATGCCCTACCTCTCTTGTTATTTTAAAAACATTACCTTGCCCCGTTGTCGGGAATAAATTTGCCATTCGAATACATGGCGTAGTGGAAATTTGCAAGGTGAAAATGGTGCGCAAGATGTATGGTTGTTGGGGATTGACAAATGATATTACCTGTGAAGCTGTGTTGTACTGGGAGACCATGAAATATATATTTATTTATTTTTTTTATAAGAAGAGCTTTCAGGATGACCTCACTCCACCTGATGGTAAGCGGTCGTGAGGTCCAAAAGTTAGGGCGACAGGCACAATAGAACAAACCCATTGCGCCGATTGCCCTCACCCTCAAGCTACATAGCATATAATCTATGACACTCAGCAGCAGCTGAGTGTCATAGATTATATGTATAAAAAATCGTTATCGAAAAAATAAAAGCTATTAATGTTATGCCCAACGAAGTGGGCACGGGTCAGCTAGAGTACTCGTATAATATAGTAGAGACGTACTGATAAGTTTAGAGGTAATATGTCATAAATAGACAATTTTTTGCACTTACATTACAAACGCTGGCTGAACCTACGAGATAGACCAGAATAATCTACTACGAGTAGATTATTGCCTCTAAGTGATCTGACTGATCCGAATAAGTCAGAGCTGGAAGCTGATTTGAAAGAACCGTTGCCGTTTAGTTTTTAAGAAGACGTAGTAGGACATTCTGCATCCCATTTAACCTAATAGATCTACCTAAATTGGCTGGATTGAAGAAGCCTCAAAAGATTATAAATACTCGGAAAGACTTTGTAACTTTTAAAGATACTTTTCATAAATGTTCTAGTGAGACAGAACCGATATCCTTTCCGACTTCTCTATTAAGATTCTTCAGCGGTGAATGTTTTAAATTTATAATGTTCGCTATCATCATAGAGTGACGAATGTTCACAGATGAAAATCACATCTTATGTGGATTAACTGAGCTTTTTGTTCTGATAAAGATATCTTAAAGATAGACTTGTAGTCTGTGTTCCCGTTTGTATTATTTTTATGAAAGAAAAAATTATTTTATTTTTATTAAAGAGAGGTAGGGCATAGCGAATCTTCGCTCGAATTGAGCCGACCTATGGGTCGTGTTTCTGCCGGTGAGTAGGGATTCCGGAGTCATGGGGGAGTTAAGGTTGGGCCGGCATGGCGGTGGCAACTGACAGGTAACTGACCAGTTACTTGCCAGTTGTCACAGCGGCTTGGGCTTTTCTTTCGTTTTCCATCAGGCGTAGGGAAGACATTATGTAGAGCCACAATAAAAAAAAAATCTAACAGATTTTACTATTGAAAAAATAGTTTTCCTTGATAAATTATTCACTTGCATTCAATAGCTTTACTGGTTAGTATAGAGTTTTTTTTTCATAGTAAACAGTTTTATTCTAAATTCTACTCAGTTCTGTTTTACAATTAAAACGTCCGTTAAAAAGTGACGGTGTATAATAGAGTTCAATATACGAGTATAAAACGTCTAATCTAACCCTTAACAAAAAATATATAATTTTGAATTCTACATTGCAAAATTTAAATTTAAAAGATTACGTATTTTTATTCATTAAAATCTAAATGGTTTAAATTGTATGTCCTTAAATTTAATTAATTTACCTTAAATTTAATAAATGTAAATTGAAACTGTCTATCGGGGTCGTAATGTGGTTGTTTTTAGATGCTCCCTAATTATGAAAACTCATGATATCTTTCTTACTTCTACCACTTGAATAATGACTACGAATATTTAAATATCTGGTGTTCCTAACACTAAACATTCCGAGTTATTGCTCAAAGTATTGAATATTTATTGCGTAAGATCCCATTTTTGGTTACAATCAAAAACCTTTTTGCCAACGAAGGGTCCTCTTTGCAATAGTCAGATTCAGCAAAATCCTTTTCGCAGACATATATTGGATTTGTCACTGGCAAAAGATTAACATACATAGTGCTAACACTTGCTAACCGTTTATAGATAAATACAAAACAAAAAGCCAATCGAAACACTAAAAATGTATTTCTATTTCTAAAGTAAATATTTAGTACGCAATACGATAAATATCAGAGGTATTACGAATTGTGGTAGGTACGAATGAAAGTTAAGACGATATGGGGTTTGTAGACGTGGAGGTTCCTCTGTGCGGTGTGGTAAATGATAGATGTCTGAAGTCCAATAGATATATATATATTTGGTGCACCGATAATACAATGAATTACATATTGTTAGCGAGTGGTCGGAATGTGCGGCGGGGAACGACTGCCTGTTAAGCAGCGCACAATACAAAACTGCGTGCGCTGCAAAACTGCTACTGTAGGCCGCTACATCATTCCTCCCCTTTGAAAAAATTTTGGACACAAAATTACACAAAATAGTTGTACAAAAATAATATCTTAGAGACTTAGTTCAGAGTTACATTACTGTTATTTAGCTACACTGTAAACAGCTGGCGACAAGCGTAAAAATGCTGACGAGGTAAAGAGCATTCTCGGTATTGAGCACGATACCGGCGCTGCGTCGGCGCATGATCGCTCAAGTTACATGCAGTGCGCTAACAATTACAGATAGAGATAAAAACGAGAAAGGTCGCGAAATACTGAACGGGCTGTTTTGACAACACGCGAAACGCTCAATTTAATTTCTACACCTTGTTCACCATAACACTTTGCACTGCACTTTTTTCCCGAGTCCAGCTTGTTGCGATGGAACATGATTGCGTCATCCGAAGTCACGCGGCGAAAAAAATTGAGTCAGCTCCAATGCTTTACGCTGCGCATCTGAACGGTGTGCCTCATCTCTGTATGGGCTTTGCTTCCGTCTGCGGCGTCTCTATAACTCCAGCTCATCATCCCATGGTACAGCCGTGAGACCAAACGGGGCATGGCGATGACGGCGAGAAAAACTGCATGAGCGACGTCTTCTCTACGATTTGATGATGGTCTGTCCTGGTCGCTAATTCTATGTTCGCTCAATAGGACAACCATGTACGTAGTTCACCTCATTGCGTAATACGACTCCAATTCCAATTCGCTGCTGGTTCTCTGCTGGTCCTCGTCGGTCGCCTGAACGAAGTTTACTTTTCTGCTCTGAATTACTGATGAAATTCTCCACGTGTTTCTTACATGTTGAGTGAAATTTTGCTTGCCGCGCACTATCCGACCGTGATACTGCAATGTGAGTCGCCCCCTGCACACCGCACAGGCATGTCCCCAAAATCCGTTATCTGCTCCATCTGCGTGTTCTTGTCGGAGAGTCACCAATATGGGGTTTGTAGACGTGGAGGTTCCTCTGTGCGGTGTGGTAAATGATAGATGTCTGAAGTCCAATAGATATATATATATTTGGTGCACCGATAATACAATGAATTACATATTGTTAGCGAGTGGTCGGAATGTGCGGCGGGGAACGACTGCCTGTTAAGCAGCGCACAATACAAAACTGCGTGCGCTGCAAAACTGCTACTGTAGGCCGCTACAACGATATCACCGCGATTAAGTATTACGAAATGGTTACCATGCGAAATTCATTATTGGTTCGGGACAATTAATTTGTTGTGAAAATATGACCTGTGTTTTTTTTTTTGCAGAAATACGCTCTATTAACGATACCTAATGCCCAATAAAAATAGTGATTAACCTTGTATAAAAAGTCACCTTGTATATTTGATTTTGCTTGCATGACGCTCTGGTCTTAATATTAGGACCAGGGGGCCCTAAAAATTGTTGATTCTATCCTCCTGTTTTCCATTGTTAATTAACACAAATACATTTAACTTCCGCCGTGCATAGCCTAAACGTGTTAAAAGCATGAGTCGCAAGTTTGGCGCGTCTAAACTGGAGCGGGCGGCATTATGCGGGGACAGCGACAAATTAACGCGGCGAACTTGTGACCAAATGTTGTGAAGTTTGCGGGACGCGGCGAGTGTGCTGATAGCACGAGGATAATGATGCGACGGGAAAAAATTAAGGTTTTAAAAAAGTTACAAAGAAAAAGAAAAGAAAGAAAAAATGTAGAAAAAAAGTTGTAGGTCCCTCTCTCTGTGATCGGTGTGACATAAGGGATATCTGAGGATCGTGTTCAAAGTCAGAGTCGCATCTGCTATGATTTGCTGCCACCAGCCCCTGTCCTGCGCGTCTCTTACCACCGAGTTTTTTTTATAGTAGCTCGGCATAATGGCTTCCCTTCGCCTGATGGAAAGCGAAAGAGAAGCCCAAGTCGCTGTGACAACGGGCAAGTAACTGGTCAGTCACCTGTCAGTTGCCAACCCCAACCCCCCACGAGCTCCGGAAACCCTACTCACCGGCAGGAACACGACCCGGAGGTCATTTGGCTGCGGTATTCTATAGTGTGGAGGTCCTTCCCCGGACGAGCAGCTCAATTCGAGCGAAAATTCGCTATGCCCTATCTCTCTTAGTCTTTCACTTGATCAGTCCATTTGGTTGGTGAACGACCACGCGATCTTCTGCCCTCGGTGTTCCCAACTTCGATCAGCTTTTCTAGAAAGAAGAAAGAATGAAAAAAGAATTAAGTATAGACACAAATTAGCACGGCGAGTATTTATTTATTTCAGAAAACCAACGGCGTAACAAAAGTAACTTAAATGTAGATTACATTTTAAAGTAGGTAAGGCTAATTATACTACACAGCCGTTTGGATGGATAGATGTAGGTATACATGTTTGTTACTCTTTCTATGCATAGTATGCTGATAGCACTAGGATAATGAAACACTTTAAATAGTAATATGACATGAAATGTCACATATATTATTTTCTGTATTGTCTTATTAACTGTAATAAGTAAGGATTCGTATCTTAGAAGGAAATTAAGAGTTCTCATGAGACATTGCTAAAGGTAATTATTTCCTGGTTCCATAATCCGTTTCTTAGGAAATATAGGATATATTTCTTAGAATAGATAGCCATATTAAGTTGAAGTATTTGTCTATGTACAAGTATGTTTATACGTAGCAGTAAATGTTACAGTTATTAGATCAGAAGTTATCGATGGTGACTCTCTAAAATAAATAGTCACTATAATTATGGGCGAATGTCCGGACCCCGCACAATGCGAACATTTGTGTGAATGAACATGTCTGTTTGTATTGGTCAAGGTGTTTACTATGTATAAATGTATCTATTTTTGAAAGAAAAGTCATCATCATCCTAGCCTTTTTCCCGGTTGTCTCAGGGTCGGCTTCCCAAACTGAGAAATTTGACGAGGACTAAGCTTTTACACAGAGCGACTGCCATCAGACCTCCGCAACACTCAGGGTAAGCTATACCCATTTCCAGTTAAAAGAAAAGTAAGTAAGTTTAGTAATTGTCTACTATCCATAGTTCAACCTTCGGCTTAGTTTGGGACTAGATGGCGCTGTGTAGCATGTAATTCTTATATTTCGCGATTGTTTTTAGTATAAGTAGAACAACATCGTGGAAGGTCTTTGTTTCTAAATATGTAGTTGGAAAGTCGCTATTGGAAAGAACTAATATACGCCAGATTCCGTACTCCGCCTTAAACCCAAACAGCTCCGAAATTTGCAAGAAAATTGCCTCGTCCATATGAATTCGTGCCGGCTAAAATGTTTTCACACGACAGCGGAAGAAAAAAGCAGTAGGTTTTTTTCTCCTGCATGCATAATATATGCTGTGTCAATTACAATGTAAAACACGGCCTCGGTTGTTAATATTTATGAGTCTGTTATGGGTTACGGGGTTAGGAGTTTGATTGACGCTTATCAGATTGTAATGCGTTGACTAGCGAGAACCGAATGAAAAATAGAAAAGTTCTTTTTTTTATTATTAGTGGATGGGAAGCGCTTGACCTCAACTTGCCTGATGTAAAGCGATGTTGAAGCCTTAGATAAGCGTGCTTACCCAACAAAATCCGATTCACTCTTGCCTTGAAAATCTGAAGATTATATTCCTCGGGGAACACGGACTCCGGTAAATAGTTCCACAGTTTAGCCGTTCGCACTTTGAATGAAGAGGCAAAGCGCTTTGTGCGAGTTTTCTGAACCTGCACCATAAATCGGTGTCTCCTCGCCGTGTCCCTGCTCGTGCGGTGGTTACTTAGTTTTTGAGCGATTTTTCGTTGTTAACCGTTGGGGTAAACGAGTTCTGGAGTGGAGACCGCGTCTCGGCAAACGAAGTGTAGGACGCTCTCAGGCCAAGTGGAGTGACAGTTTATTTATAGGAGTGGCCTTAGGGTCGATGCCAATGGTCTTTGAAGACACAATGCTGCTATGGCACCGCCATTGAAGTCCACCCTAATTGGCAGACCCCTAAAATTCCCCTGGTGATATGAACGGGAGCGGTTCGATGTCCGAGTCTGCTCCTATAAAGACCAAAATAGCAGTTTTGCACCACAGAAGAGTAGCTAAGTGCGTGAATTACCATAGAACTAGCTCTATAGTTACTGTGACTACGTATGAATTATATTTTCACGGATTTCGATCGGATTTGGATCGAACGTAGCAAAGAATCGTCATCATATCAGTCCACTGCTGGACATAATGCTTCTCCAATTTGTTCTCACTTCGCTCGATCCTGGATTTCTCGCATCCAGCTCTTGGCAGCCATCTTGCGCAAAAACTTCGCTCCAACTGGCCTGAGGGCTACTAATTTTCACACTGATTGTATTTTAGTGTGCTGCATGCTCAAAGGCTATTAAAACACGTCAATTTTTGAAGTGTTGCTTATGCACAAAGGTCTATGATATTATGTGTGTCAATGTCAGCGAAAAGCGCTTCTATAATATGATGACTATAGAACACAGAAGTAACTGGAAATGCCCTGATTGTAGAAGTAAGGTCCCCAAGTCACATATTACCGAGACCCCTAACAGGCAATCGGAAGAATCCAACATTACGACCCGTAACAAGGGTAATAATAATAATAATGCCGTACTCTCAGCGACATCATCCCCGTCATCACCATCAGACCCTATGACTCCAGGCGACCATACGACGGTATCTGTGGAACTGGTCGTGGAGCTGCGATTGCTACGGGAAGAGATGAAGGCTACCAGAACGGAGATGCTGGGATTGCGAGCTACCATAACCAACCTCACATCAGCAGTCGAGGTGTGCAACGGGCGCATTGACGAGCTAGCTGCGCGCGTGGACGTCATCGAGCGGCGGCAGAGCGAGGAGAGGGAGACCAACAGCGACACCTCCTCGCTGGAGCGAACTATCGCTGAGCTCAAGCTGGGTCTTAATGATCGCGACCAAGAGCTGCTCCGGAATGATGTGGAAATTGCTGGGCTTCCGGAGGAGAGAGGCGAGAAGTGCGCTCACCTCGTACTCACTATAGCTCAAAAGTTGGGTGTCAAAATTGAAGACCGTGATCTGATCAGCGCGGAGCGTGTCGGCATGATGAGGAGCGCGGGAGAGGGAGAGCCGGCGGTACGGCCGCGGCCGCTGGTCGTGCGGCTGGCGCGGCGCGCGCTGCGCGACGAGCTGCTGGCGGCGGCGCGCGTTCGGCGCGACGTCACCTCCGCGGGCCTGGGCCTGACCTCGCCCCCGCGCCGTATTTACATCAACGAGCGACTTACCTCGGCCAACCGGCAGCTTTTTTATAAAGCTCGCGAACAGTCATCACAAACTCAGTGGAAGTACGTGTGGACCCGTGAAGGAAAAATCTTTGCGCGCAAAGAGCAAGGGTCCCCGCGTCACCGATTACGCACCGAAGATGATCTAAACAGATTTTTTGTTGGCCTGTAATGTTGGCCGCTTTAACAATGTTCGCATTCGTGTTCCTTTTTTTAACTTTTAAGCCCCAAGCCACATGTTATCCTGTTACTAAATTGTATTTATGGTATTTGTTTGAGTTAAAGTGTGTAGTTGATGTGCACTCAAAATTAAATAGGATAGAATATTATTATTTAGTTATAAAAATATTTTCCATGTGTTTTATGATTTTTGGTTATGATCTTGATTGGTTATACCATATTGTTTTTTTTATCTTTTGTATTACCCGTATGATATGTCTTAAGAAGGCCAAACTATATGAGCCATATATTATTATTTGTTGTGCATATATTATGACTCTGTTTTCCCATACTACATACCTACCCATAATGCCATATTTTAAGTGCAAGAGTGCCTTTGGAGGATTGTTTGTTTTCATATACTTTTATGTTAATAAATTAAAATGGTTTGAATTTGTTATAGTCATAAGTAGAAGTGTTAAGAGGGTGTCCATCCACTGGAACTGTCAATCAACCAATTTTTTCCGCTCATGTATTTGGACTATAAATGTATATATATGTAATCGCATAATCCATAATGTACTTCTAAGTTTCTTCTACATTATTGACAATATATATATACATAGCTTATTCCATACATTACACATAACTGGTTATCCATTTGCACATATTAAGAAAGCACATCCTTTTGTAGGCATAGATAGACGTCATTTAACCATTCTGTGCCGTTTTCTGTTACACTGTAAACGTATTCACATATTACACTCATTTATTATACAATTTATTAAGGTTAAAAAGTTATCAGTAGGTTTTTTAAATCCCGGATCTCTTAGTACACGACATGATGAATTTATTGTTGCGTTGAATCGCCACAACCTGGACATACTAGCTGTCAATGAAACCTGGCTCAGAGATGGCGAGGAGGCGCGGGCGCCTGCGCCTGCCGGATACCGCCTTCGTCACATACCGCGCCCCACCAGTATTCGATCCCGTGGCGGCGGCGTTGGGTTTTATATTAAACGTGGTATTAACACTCGTCTTATTGCGCACCCGCTTACATCTTCTGTGGAGCAAATGTGGCTGAGCTTGAATTTGAACGGAACTAAACTTGTGATAGGTACAGCCTACCGCCCACCATGGTTAAATCATGATATTTTCATAGACGCTCTCAGTGAAACTATATCATCGCTTAACAGTTACGACTATATAATGTTACTCGGAGACTTCAATATAAATATTATGAATACACAAAATCCTCAGACTAAGAAGCTTCTAGATTTCTTGAGTTCCATGAATCTCACACAGCATGTCAATAAACCTACTCATTTTACCGAGCATAGCGAAACATTGATAGATGTAATATGTTCTAACTCTCGTCTCACGAATATAGCCATAAATCATATACCTGACCTCAGTAGCCATGCATTATTGACTTGTGAAGTAGATATTAAAAAGAGTAAACCGTGCCCTAAATGGATAAAATATAGACCTCTAAAAGACATAGACATCAAATTATTCGATAATGACGTCAACTCTATCCAATGGGAAAATATACAGTCCGATGATGTTGATGAAATGTTAGAGAAATTTAATGCTCAAATACTACAGCTATTTGACAAACACGCTCCCATCAAAACAGTTTTCATCAAAGATCATTCATATCCCTGGATAACCCACACTATAAAGGAAATGATGAAGCTCCGTGATAAGGCTTTTGCCAGAAGTAAGGTTACAAAATTAGAAATTCACAAAAAATATTATAGAGACTTAAAATCTATTGTTAATTCTGCATTACGTACTGAGAAATCTGCATACTTTAATCAAAATATTAACAGACGTATTAAAAATCCGCGATTGCTATGGAGAGGTATAAAAAGAGATATTGTTGATTTTAAGAAGAAAAATTCTGAATTGCCACCCCACTTGAATAACCCTGAAAATATAAATAAACACTTTTTGAATCTCCCGGGTAATAACGATACTGACATACCTCTTTTAAATAGTTTTAAAAATAGAATACATGGTCCAGCGGTATTTACAATTCAACCTGTTACGAAGGAACACGTGGCTGACTCTATTAAATCTATTCACACCAATGCGCAGGGCTCTGATGGCATAACACTGAATATGGTCTTGCTAACCTTGCCTCGTACTCTAAGTATAATTACTTCTATTGTTAATAAATCTCTTGAAACAGGAGTCTTTCCTCATCTTTGGAAGACAGCCATAGTCAAACCTTTACCAAAAAAGCCACACCCCGTTGACTACAAAGATTTAAGGCCCATTAGTATACTGCCATTCATGTCAAAGTTGGTTGAAAAAGCTGTCGCTATCCAAATGGCCCAATATCTTGAATTTAATAAAATATTGCCGACAAGACAGTCAGGTTTTAGGAGAATGCGTGGTACTGCTACTGCCTTGTTAGACGTTGTAGATAACATACTAGCAGCACAGGATAGCGGTGAGAGTACAATATTGGTTTTATTGGATTTTTCACGTGCCTTTGACACAATCAACACTACACTCCTTTTATCAAAACTTGCTTTCTATGGGTTTGATAAACATGCTTTAGGATGGTTTACTAGCTACCTTACAGGACGTGCACAAATTGTGGAAACTCGAAAAGAAAATGGTTCCACCTTATGTTCTACTACATCACCAGTCCACCGAGGAGTGCCTCAAGGTTCCATTCTTGGGCCAATACTTTTTATCCTGTATACAGCTGATGTAACTAAAACTATCAAAAGTTGTCAATATCATTTATATGCGGATGATCTACAACTATACGTTTCTTTCAAGCCTTGTCAAACAGGGAATGCTGTTGAAAAACTAAATTATGATCTAGATGAAATAGCTACCTGGAGTCATCGAAACAATCTCGTGCTCAATGGGAGCAAATGTAAATATCTCCTATTAGGTACAAAAAGTCAAATTGAAAACATTTCTGTACAAAATCCAAAAGTCTGCATAGCTGGTGATCAATTAGAGAGGGTTCGGCTGGCTCGCAACCTGGGTCTCAACATGGATGATAGGTTGCGCTTTGAGGAGCATATCCAAGAAGTTTTGTGTAACTGTTTCTATAGGCTTAGGGTTCTGTACCGTATCCGAGACTGTCTGAGTGTCGATGTTCGTGTTAGACTGGTCGAATCAGTGATACTCTCAAAAGTTAACTATGCAGATGTCGTGTTTGGCAACTGTCTATTGGCACGCACTAAGAAAGCAATACAGCGTCTCCAAAACGCATGTGCTCGCTTCTGTTTCCCCATCCCCAGCCGTTCCCATGTCACTCCCTACCTGAATCATAACAATTTAATGAAAATGGCCTCTCGACAAACTATCCACTTTGCTTCTCTACTCTTTGGTGTCATAAAAAATAAAGAACCATCATATTTATACGATAAACTAAAATTTGCGCAGTGTAAAGTAAGAATCGCACCACGTCTCTTATGTCCACAGCACGGAACAGCTGCGTTTCGTGGCAGTTTTCGTTATGCTGCCACGAAGTGCTGGAATAATTTGCCACCGCCGATTAGGAACTCTCAAACAGTTTATACTTTCAAGCGAAATTTAAAAAGATTCCTTCTCGGTGAACAAAATACTGCTTAATTGTTGTGCTGTGCGCTCCCTAAATATAATAACATCTAAGGATCTACTGGGTTATACCTTGTATTATGGATTACGTAGATATGTGCTTACTTACTCGCTTCGCTTATTCATTTATTTAATTTTATAGTATATTACTCTTTACCTGTTTATTTATATGTTATCCCTTTTTATAAAAAATATGTAAACACACTTCGCATCACTTATATATGTATATTAATATTCTTCGTCCATGCATGTAGCGCTCCTCTGTTTAAGGTGTCACTGAAAACCAGCGTCGCGGCGCCCCCGCGCCACGACACATGCTGAGTGGCAGCCTATTTGGATGCATACCTTATTATTTGTCCATGTAACTAGACTTAAGTAACCCAACAAATTGTAGATAAGTATGCTCCAAATAAATTTATTTTCATTTCATTTCATTTCAATTCAATACAATGCAAAACATACTGAGAAAATAATTTGAAGGTAAATTATGTTTTGACTAATATTAGCAAAGCTAACTGAAGTAGCTATTTGAATAAAAACTCTAAAGCATAATGTAAACAAGCCATTTTAATTTGAATTTAAAATTACTGTTCGTCTAATAGATGTTATTGCTATAATTTACTGTGCTTTTGATGTGTTATTTTGAATTATTCATGTTGAAAAAGGCGTTGAAATTTCTTCGATCATTATGATAATAAATTTATTGTCTGTTCTAAAACAACATTATCTTCGGAGAGCAAAGGAAAATACGATAAGAAAAGAGGTAGGGCATAGTGAATCTTCGCTCGGATTGAGCTGCCCGTCCGGGGAAGGACCTCCATCCTATAGAATACCGCAGTCAAATGACCTCTGGGTCGTGTTTCTGCCGGTGAATAGGGTTTCCGGAGCTCGTGGGGAGGTTAGGGTTGGCCGGCATGGCGATGGCAAATGACATGTAACTGACCAGTTACTTGCCCGTTGTCACTTGCAGCTTGGGCTTCTTTTTCGCTTTCCATCAGGCGTAGGGAAGACATTATAAAAAAAAACACTCAAAAACAGATTTTTCTATGAAAGTTGTAACGTGACGTCATATTTTATTCTGTAGGTACAGACAAATATGGAGTGACATAAACATAACATCCACTTCTCTATATACGCAGAAGTCTTATATAACTTTCAATTTCCACGGAAAGGAGACCATTTTATACGAATCTCCGCCATTGCAACCTCAATTCTCGCTCGAGTATTGGGCTCGTACCAGTAATAATTAAAACTTGCGATATTTCCCAATGATTTCGAATAGTTTCGAGCTTCTATTACTTGCTTATATGAAACTGTGCAGCACTCGAAAGTAGGTTACGTTTTTAACCCGGCATTGTTTGAAAGTTTGCAGTTTCGAATAGAAGTTTGACTTTAATTAGACTTGGAACAGTATTTGTGGGTTTTTTTTGTGACACATACCTATATTTAAACTTCATTTTATTATTTTGGTACTCCCTGTAATCTTCCCTACCTCCCTCCTCCCTCCCTCGTGTAAATATGGTTCCCGGATACGTTTGACTGGCTCGATGGCTCATTTGGTAGTGACCTCTGCCTTCTGAGCCAAGGGTAGGATTTAGATAAGGACGACCCCATCTCATCTCATGGGTGTCGTAGAAGACGACTAAGGGAATATCAGGAAACGGGCAGCGTCGTATACCTGGGTACAAATAAAACCTACTGCGGTCACCAACCCGCCTGCAAGGCGTGGTGACTATGGCAAATCCCCCCAAATGACAATTGTCATTGGAAAAAGCCAATGTCCAGCAGTGGACGTATGCAGGCAGATGATGATGATGATGATGATGACATGATAATGTATTGTTACAACAACAACTGTGGTCACCAACAGATGAACTTTAACTCTATATAGCTATTTGAAGAGAAAGAGAGGTAGAGCATAGCGGATCTTAGCGCAAATTGAGCCGCCCGTCCGGGGAAAGACCTCCACCCTATAGAATACCGCATGGTCGTGTTTCGGCCCGTGAGTAGGGTTTCCGGAGCTTAGTGTTGGGCAGCTGACAGGTAACTGACCAGTTACTTGCCCGTTGTCACAGCGCCTTAGGCTTCTTTTTCGCTTTCCATAAGGCGTAGGCAAGCTATTATGTCGAGCTACTATTAAAAAAAGAGGAAGCAATTACATAGATCTAATTCTTCGGAAGCCGCGATACTGTGGGTGGGAACTGTGGCCGCTGTTGCGCGCAACACCAACTCGTCTAATTATTATATAAATGTTATTATGTATTATATATATATTATATATATACTTGTATATGCTATATATTATATTAACTATATGTATAAATGTATTATATTTATATATGTGTACGTATTTTAAATGTTTAATGTTATTAACCTTGCAGCACACTACCTACAATTTATTTCTACTTAGCCCAATGGTTGACTGGTAGAGAATGCCTATGCGGCATTAAGTCCGCCTTTTGTACGCTGTTATAATTGTGCAATAAAGATTAAATAAATAAATACTGTAGCCGCGATACGGCGACAACTGACAGGTAACTGACCAGTTACTTGCCCCTTGTCACAGCGACTTAGGCTTCTATTTCGCTTTCCATCAGACGTAGGGAAGACATTTTAAGTCGAGATACTACGAGTATAAAAAAGGAAGCAATTTACATAGATCAAATGTTAACCCTTCGGATGCCGCGATACTTTTCAATTACCCGACTCCCACGAGCAAAGCTATTAAAAGGCCAAACAAACACAAATTAAATGAGAGACCTTAGCGTTTTTAGGGGTCGGTATTCTTCACTGGTATTTAAACTGGCGGTGTAATCTCGGCTAATGGTCGAAGTTCGCTCGTTAAGGTCAAATTGTGGCGATTGTTATGTAGAGCTGGTAGAAAGTTGGGGATGTGAGGGAGCGACCTATCGTCTTTTCGTTCCAGTGGCTCATACTTCCGAATAACAATTGGCAGGCAAGGCTCTTGCAACCGACTGGTGGCGGTAAAACGATCACGATTAAAGGCGTAGCTAAATACCATAGGCCGATTATGGGCAGCAGCATCACCGGAGCTGAAAGCTACGCCCTGCGATCGCCAAACCGCCTGCCCAACGTGGCCATTATAGGCAAAGCGTCCAGATGTTTTCCCAAAATGGCGAATTACAGAGGCCTATGTCCAGCAGTGGACTGCGATAGGCTGATGATGATGATAAGAGACTTTGAACTCTCTTAGTCGAAGCTTACGAGACTTAAAAAAATACTGTTCACCGCAGTATTTTTTATCTGCCATCGCACATAAAATTGGATACCTACGCTGTTTTCTTATTAAAACACCCACGGAAACCTTTTAATCTATTCTGTGTACAGTTACTGTATAAAATTATTAGCGTGTTTTGTTTCTAAGAATCTGCCCTAAGGTAATTTTCGAGTATCCTTTTCTTAGAATAATAATACAATGTGGGAAGACTATAAAAATATAAAAAGATGTTTTGTGTAAACATAAAAAAAAAACATTTATTTCATAGCTTTTTCGTAGGAAAAACAGTTGTAGAAAAAAGAGAGGTATGGCATAGCGAATTTTTGATCGAATTGAACCGCCCCGTCTGGGACCTCCACCCTATAGAATACCGCAGCCAAATTACCTCTGGGCCGTGTTTCTGCCGGTAAGTGTGGCTTCCAGAGCTCATAGGGTAAGTGCTACATCGGCAGCCGGGGGTTAAGGTTGGGCCGGCATGGCGGTGGTCACTGACAGGTGACTGACCGGTTTCTTGCCCGTTGTCACACCGACTTGGGCTCCTCTTTCGCTTGCCTGGCGCTGGCAACCGACTGGTGGCGGTATAATCATCACAATTGAAGACGTAGCTAAATATCACAGACCGATTACGGGCAGTAGCGTCACCGGAGCGAAGAGCTACGTCCTGCGATCGCCAAGCCGCCTGCCCATCGTGGGGATTATGGGTTAATCTTCCGGATGATTGACCAAAGTGGCCAACAACTGGAGAGGCCCATTTCCAGCGGTGGACTGCTGATCAACATCATCATTAGATTTTTGCCATATGTATGATGTGTTGTTACACGATACTTTTAAAGTTATCGCAATTATTACTCGTACGTATGCTCTATTCCTCTTAGTTTAGCAAACTCCATGTGGTCACCTACTTACATATAACTTAAGCAGTTCCTGTGTACTTAACTATGCTACTAGCCGGATCGAACTTAATCTTAAGTTCACTAGAGCAGTCCAAAGTTAACCTTCAACTACCGACGTCAGTTTTTCGTCACACTAGTACCGACGTAGGGCCTGAGAGGCCGCTAATATAACATTAAATATTGTGGTAAACGTGTGTCATTATTTTTCAAACTATGGTTTCTATTGTAAATTTGGTATGTTACGATATGATAAAAAGATAAAAATAATAATCAAATTTATTGAAGTTATTACTTTTATGCCTTAATTTCCATGCATTATGTTTGACTAAAAATGAATGCCAGACGAAAAAAAAATTATTTTAAATTATTTCACTTTTCAAAAACTAAAAAAGTTACCTTTTCTTAAATCTTAGGGTTGAAATAACTATAAAAACTATAAACTGCATTTGGAATGTTTCAAATAAAAAAAATATCCAAGTACCAAGTTACATAAAATTAGAGCATGATAATTTAAGCTAATTGTAAACAAACATGTTTTTTACATGATTACTAATATGAGGATTTTCTATTTAGTTTAGGTGGACAACATGCACATATTTTTCTTGTTTTTTTCTTACAATTAAGCTTCCAATCAAAGTTTCATGATTCGAATCCAAAATATTTCTATGACATCGTAGTCTCTTGGATTGTTGAATCTCTAAAATTCCATTTAATTGCTTGCCAAGTATATATTGTATATGTTGTTTCAAGTACATATTTGTATAATTATATTTATGTTAATATACTTGTGTATATATGTATATATTTATTTATTTAATATTTATGGTACATTATAATATTTATGTAGTATATATTTTTTTTTATGTATAATGTATTTATTTATTATATTAGTTTATTTTTATATTTTCCATTGTGTTTCTCTTTGAACACTCACCACACATAAATCTGCTCTCTGCATGACCTAAAGGTTAACTGGTAGAGAATGCTCCTAGCATTAAGTTCGCCTTTTGTACCATTTTGTGCAATAAAGTTTAAATAAATAAATAAAAATTGTTTGTAGCTAAACGGTGTTTACCACCCGACATTTCCGGTACATTTATATTTTAACTTATCAATCAGGTTCCTGTAAAAAATCACTTTTTGTTGACCTTAGCGTAAACAAAAAAGTCACGTAACTACCGACGTTGGGCCTATGAGGCCTCGTTGGAGTTTTAAATCTAAATAGCTTACTGAAATCGTGTTTGCCGGCATTACTACCACACTCATCGGCGTTGACGCAACTAAATTCGCAGGTACTGAAGAGTACGGGGCTTTCCTGCTAGAGGAAGGGGTTAATCTAACAAAATCTCTAGCCGCCTCGGCCTCACAGGCCCCACGTCGGTAGTTAAAGGTTAAATAAGCAACGGAGTTTCGCTTCTAACATTTTGCGGTATGCAGGCGATAATATTTGCTTGGTTATAACTTCCGTATATTACTTAACATACTACAAAGCTTTATCATATTATATGTGACTGGCTCGGTGGCTCAATTGATAGTGGCTGCCTTCTCAACCAAGGGTCGTAGGTGCGATCCTCACCCGGGATATACTTTCACGTGATGAACACAATTTTGTGTTTGTTCCGTGTCTGGGTATTTGTATTAAAGTAATATGTGTTTATTTTTATTTTTCAACTAGCCTCTACCCTAAGGTTATCTGAAAGAGATCGCTTTATAGCGATAAAGCCGCCTAAATTATGCAATAAGTGTCTGTTATACCTAGGTTTAAGCCAATTGTACGGTGCACAATAAAGGATATCTATCAATCTATGTGTGGTACCGTAATTGTTCTGATACCCATAATCTATATATATAAAAGGAGAAACTGACTGACTGACTGACTGACTGACTGACATATCAACGCACAGCCCAAACGGCTAAACGTAGGCACTTGAAATATGGAAGGGACGTAGCTTAGGTACCGTAGGGGTGCACTAAGAAAGGAATTCCCGAAATTCCCACGGGAACGGGAATTAGCGGGAAAATCCTTTTGTATGAAAAATCTAAACCGCTTAAGTTAGACGCTTGAAATTTGGCATGCAGGTACCTTAGTAAATATAAAGTTTAGTTATGGCTGTATTTTGAGAAATTCCCACGGGAACGGGAGTTAGCGGGAAAAAACTTTTGTATGTATAAATTTAAACACGCGGACGAAGTCGCGGGCAAAAGCTAGTAATATATATTTTTTTATATTAGCACGTCAAAATGACTGCGTCATGCCTGATGTTAAGCAAACGACGAAGTCCAAAAAGTGTAAGCGATCCTCATCACACCTGGTTAGTGCAACGCGGATCGATCACACTATGACGGCCTGCATAAGTGCCGCTTCACGCCCCGTTTAAAAGACCAAAGACTATAAGAGGTAGGGAACACGTGTGCTGGAAGAGAGTTCCACAGCCTAATTATACGACAAAGTACAATGCTGCTACATAAAACATAACCTACTAACACCATCTACCGATCTCATTGAAACAACTCGTCCCATTTTCACCTACCCACAAAAACGTACCACGCATTGGTTTTCCGTCTACATGATTTATCACGTCACATGCTACCCCCTACCGTCCTACTTAATATTGAACTCTTCATCCGAATTTTTATGACATCCTTTCCTGAATTTAATATAAAACTCAATAAAATCTTAGCATCAGCACACGAGAAACGTATATACCGTTCTCAATTTCTCTCTGAGGAATGCCAATATCTTTTTATTACTACATTGTACTATAGTATGAACGTTACGATACAAATTGGTATGGGAATGTCATAAGTCGTTATTTCGCTCTTTTGTGAGATAAATGTATAAATTTCGATATACATTTCTCTGATGGGCTGTTAAATAATAAACAAATAACCCAATACATGCCACATGGGGCCACACAGCGCCATCTAGTCACAAAACTAAGCCGAAGCTTGTACTATGGGTAAACAATTGATAAACTCTATAGAATACCGCAGCCAAATGACCTCCGGGTCGTGTTTGTGCCGGTGAGTAGGGTTTCCGGAGCTCGTGGGGGGTTGGGGTTTGGCCGGCATGGCGGTGGCAACTGACAGGTAACTGACCAGTTACTTGCCCGTTGTCAGAGTGATTTGAGCTTCTCTTTCGCTTTCCATCAGGCGTAGGGAAGCCATTATGTCGAGCTACTATAAAAAAAACGTACTTAGATAAGTACTTTTTTTTTAGATAAACAAATATACACTTTTCCAGATCACTACAGAGATGTTTATGCACGCAAATACTGCACTAAACTGATCGTAATGTTAATTAACCATTATTGCACATCATCATCATCAACCTATTGCAGTCCATTGCTGGACATAGGTCTCTCTTGTGTCTCGCTACTCTGGGCAAACACCTAGAAGCTTTACCCATAATTGAACATAGGCCTCTCCAGTTCTTCGCCACTTTGGACAAATATCGGAAGGGTTTATTGGGTAGGCGGATAAGCGATCGCCGGGAGCAGCTTCTTGCTTGACTGACACCGCTGCCCGTCACCTACCTGTAGTATTTAGCTACGCCTTCAACTGTGATGGTTATAACGCCATCAGTCGGTTGCCAGAGCCTTGTTTGTTATTCGGCAGGATACTCCACGGGCAGGTGCGTTTTGAGCGAAAATATGCTATCATCTTGTCGCTACCTTACATCCTTATCTTCTATACTTATAATAAATCTGTAGAGAGGTCAATTCTGCTTTCTTCTTTTTACCTGTATCTTTGAACACGCATAACACAAAAACTACTGCATGGAATTGGATGCGGTTTTCACCAATGTATTTCTATAGGTCTAACTTAAACTTTATGTAAGTCCGTTATTTTTGAAACCAGATATCCACGGGTGCGTCGCCGCTGGCACAGCTAGTAAGAGAGTACAATTTAATGGCGGATTTAATACTAAACGGCATTCTATTTATTTTATTCTATTTTATTCTATTTATTCTATTTTATTTTTTATGTATAATGTATTTATTTATTATATTAGTTTATTTTTATATCTTCCATTGTGTTTCTCTTTGAACACTCACCGCACATAAATCTGCTCTCTGCATGATCTAAAGGTTAACTGGTAGAGAATGCTCCTAGCATTAAGTTCGCCTTTTGTACCATTTTGTGCAATAAAGTTTAAATAAATAAATAAATAAATAATTCTCTACTATGCTCTATCTATAGCCTTTATTTTAAAAATACATGGCTCTAAGTGATGTTACCGCTTTGCGAGCCATGTTATTGTTTTGAATACATTAAGTCTATGATCAAGTAATCATTTGAAGCGGGGGTTGTGGAAAATTATATTTTACCGCAGGTTGCTTTGAAAATAAACAGCTATTCATTTTGTGTACGCATTCAAGGGGTAAAGGAAAACGTTTCATTTATATTCTAGAGAGGGAAAATAGTTTAAAATAATGTATTTATTAAAAAGGTACAGGAAATAAAAATACGTATCAGACAACATTGCATACCTCATCCACAGTTGCAACAGACTGGGGTGGTTCATCCATCATGATTTAGACATACCACAGGACGGGATCACTGGAGCAAGGAGTTACGCCCTGCGATCGCCAAGCTGTTTTATTTATACGACAGGAATTTCTTGAAGCTTACACCGCCCTTTACGACAGGCAGGGATACCACGGTAGTATTTTTACGCCCCACACCGCAGGGCGCATCGCCAACCTGCCTGCCCAGCGTGGCCCTCCAAATGTTTGCCCAAACTGGCAAACAATTGGAGAGGCTATGACCATCACCGAATGTCAGAGCCGATAGCCGTTGGGGTAAACGAGATCTGGTGTGGAGACCGCGTCTCGGCAAACGTAGTGTAGAACGCCCTCAGTCCAGGTAGAGAGACGTTTTGCACAGGACGGCTGGCCAGTGCTGGTTGCGAGAAGCCCAGAGGAGATCAAAGTGACGAAGGCCTCTCCTAATGGAGAGGCCTATGTCCAGCAGTGGACTGATATAGACTGATGATGATGACGATGACCATCAGTGAACTGTGATAGGCTGATGATGATGATGAGATTTAAAATGAAAAAAAAATATATACCGTTAAATACAACCCATTCAGTCGAAAGAATCAATTCATTAGAGCCTAGCAAAGCAAACTAGGCACCAATTTTGTTGTCAAAATACAAACCCAAATCAAGTGTTGCCATACACACCAATGATAGTATGCCATATAAAAATATCAATCAGCCTGTTTGCTTACGAAGTGAGAATTCCAATTTGCTTTTTTAAATATTTGCGAATGAAGTTGCGAGATAAAAATTTTAACTCCGCCGTTTGTATTTGGAATTATAAATGAATGCTGTTAGATGTTTTAAATACGTTGGACGGGGATTGTTGAACAAAAAGTTCACTGATCCCCGTTGACGGTAGGTGGACAGTAGGTTTTATTTGTACCTTGAGTATACCTACGCTGATTCTCGTTTCTCAATATTCCCTTAGGAGCCGTGGTAGCCTAGTGGTAACATCGTCGCTTCACACACGTGAGGTCGTCGGTTCGAATCCGCGCGGGGCAAGCGCCTCTGGATTTGCAAAAATCTATGTGCGGAATTATACCACTAGCTTAGCGGTGAAGGAAAACATCGTGAGGAAACCTGCACATCCAGTTTAGTTCTGAATGTGTAACCATGATCCAAATTTGTCTGGTTCCCCTTTCTGAGGGTTACGAAGGTCAGATGGCAGTCGCTTCAATGTAATAACCAGACTCGCTAAATCTAGGATCATGGTCAAAGCGGACCCTAGGCCATAGCCCAGGTCTGTAGTGCATCTAGAGGCACAAACCGGGACAACGCTAAGAGGAAGAAGTCTTCTACGACACCGACTTTCCTATTAATAACTCTAGTAACACAAGTAACGTTTGAACTATAATACTTTTGCAAGTTTGATTCAACTAACAAGTAAAGTTCTACCGCCATTTGCCCGGCAGCCCACACTCTCTTGTTGTTCTTAGAATAGAAGGTACAGTAGGGAAAGCTTTTTAACTGTAAAACGTCTGATTTTTCATTGGCCGAATATGATTTAACAGTCTGATTATGACAGACGTCACTTAGTCAGGGGTATTTGCCCTCCCCGAATCAGGAGTGGAGTCCCTTTTGTCATCAGCGGCTTTTTTTTTTCTAAATGACTACGATGATGGCCAGGGCGGCCTTGTCATCATCACCGGACTGTTGGGGGAGCGGAAGCCTCTCACCCCTAACATCTGCGGCTGGCCAGGGCAGGTAAAGATGCGGTCCCACACTCGATGCCGTCTCTCGCCGGAGGTGATTTGAAGATGCCTAATGCATTAAAAAAAGGAGTCATTTAGTAATCATCATCATCAACCTGCATACGTCTATGGGCATGGTTATATTCTTATAAGTTTATTATATTCATAAATATATATTCTTTAAAAAATATTTATTCACAAAAAAAAGTGTCCAAGTAGGTATGTTTATCAGTTGTATAGTACTCATGGTACAAGCTTTGGCTTAGTTTATAAAATGGCGCTATGTTGAACAGCGTGGCATGGTGACTTTTAAAAATTTAATTGGCTAGGGGGTGTGGCTTGGCCGGCAGTCGGTGATGAGTCACTATTTTCTTAACGCGAATGAACTATAAATGTTTTTATAGCATAAGTGAATATTTTGACCACAGATAGGTATGACATTATTTTATTATTTTATATCCGAAATTGACATGCTATTGATTGTAAATTGTGATGTTAATTAATTCTTTATTTAGACCTATGTATGATATTATGTTTGGTGTTAAATTGTTTCTGACTGTAGTAATGACTCTATTGACTTAATTTTTTTTTTTTTTTTATTAGAATAATGATAACACTGTAACATACTATGTACCACTTTTCTTGCAAATAAAAAACTATTCTATTCTATTCAAGGGCCGGCTGAAGTGATCACCTACCAGGTGATCTGCAGGTCTCTTTGCCCCCTCTGTCACAAAAAAGCACCTAAAAAACCGTAATTAATCCTACTGTTTCTTATTAACTATGGCTGAGACTGCACAGCTCAGAAAGTCGGATTTATACGCACTCCAGTTGAAAAGTTGAAAAGTACCGAGAACGCTATCAGACGGAGTTCTGATAACCGTCTGTGTTTGCTTTAGAATTCCGTTGGTCCCGGCTAGATTGGTGTTTTGATAAATTTTATAGTCCGGTAGCCATTTTTGATTACTTTGAAGATTTCTTCTTATGGGATGTTTGAAGAATATAAAATGCTGTTCATTTGCTTTGTAAATAGTAGCTGAAAGAGATACGTTTGCAAGAACTTTCATTGAAATAAATAAATAACCCAAGACATGCCACGACAACGCCATCTAGCCTCAATCTAAGCCGAAGCTTGTACTATGGGTGGGTATTAAACAACTGATAATTTACTTAGATACTTTTTTTGGTAAATAGATATACATTATACATAAAAAACACCCAGATCAATACAAACAGACATGTTCATGAACACAAATGTTTGTACTGTGCGGAATCAAACCCATGACCCCTGGCTCAGTAGGAAGAGGTCACTACCAAATGAGCCTTCGAGCCAATTTTTTGTTCATTATTATTATTATCAAAGATAAAAAAACCTTTTATGCGCTAAAGGCTTGACTGGTATGATCTGGTGGCGGTTTAACCATCACAAATGAAGGCGTAACTAAATACCACAGGCCGATGACGGGCAGCAGCGTCACCGGAGAGAGGCGCTACGCCCTGCAATTGACAACCCGTCTGCCCAGATTATGGGTATATCTTCCAGAAGTTCGCTCTAAGTGGCGAACAGCTGCACAGACCTATGTCCAGGAGTGGACTGCAATTATAGGCTGTTGCCGTATGGTGATTTTTTATGTCGACGGCCACGAAACTCTTGATGTATTCTCATCTTTATGGTTTAGTGACTTATATTATTTTTTCTTCACTCACAAGGTATACTCATTCCGTCAACATCACATTATCTAACGTGCCGACTAGTCTAAAACAAATCTACAATGATAACTTAAATACGTTCATTTCTAGCACTTTAACTTAACTTCACTATCTATAGGCGTAAGTTTTCTAAGTTGTTTTAAGTTACATATTCCCAGCTAAGAAAGTTCCGGACCAACTTAACTTGTTAGCCAACTTATCTCGAAGTGCCTTTTACTTTGTAATCTTGTAATATCTTCGGGTACCGAAGTGATTTTCTGTAATATTCTTATGTACAACTTTTTTTAATGGCTTTTCTACCGCAGGGCAGATGCCACGTTATTATACTTTTATAGTATACTTTTCATCACGCTACAATCAATAGGAGCAGAGCAGTGACGGGAAGTGTTGGGAAAGCGGGTGAAATTTTTATCTGCATGTTTGATCGCGCATCACGCTAAAACTACTGCAGGGAATGAAATGCGGTTTTCGCCAATGTATTGCTAGAGGTCTAACTTAAAATTTAGGAACCATTTTATGGAAGTCCGCTATTTTTTTTAAACCTGACATCCAAGCTTGCGACGCCGCCGGCACAGCTAGTATCTATAATAATTATAATTATAATAAACTAGCTTTTGCCCGCGACTTCGTCCGCGTGTTTAAATTTATACATACAAAAGTTTTTTCCCGCTAACTCCCGTTCCCGTGGGAATTTCTCAAAATACAGCCATAACTAAACTTTATATTTACTAAGGTACCTGCATGCCAAATTTCAAGCGTCTAACTTAAGCGGTTTAGATTTTTCATACAAAAGGATTTTCCCGCTAATTCCCGTTCCCGTGGGAATTTCGGGAATTCCTTTCTTAGTGCACCCCTACGGTACCTAAGCTACGTCCCTTCCAAATTTCAAGTGCCTACGTTTAGCCGTTTGGGCTGTGCGTTGATATGTCAGTCAGTCAGTCAGTCAGTCAGTTTCTCCTTTTATATATATATATAAAATAATAATAAAGAAGATCTGTAGAGAGGTCAATTCTGTACATGAAATATATTTTCAAAATAACTATCAGGGGGTGATTAGTGATCGATACTGATGCCAAAAATGCAATCAGTAAAATTTTTGTCTGTCTGTCTGTCTGTCTGTCTGTCTGTCTGTCTGTATGTTCCTTATAGAAACAAAAACTACTGGACGGATTTTAACGAAACTTGGTACAATTATTCTTCATACTCCTGGGCAGGTTATAGGGTACTTTTCATCACGCTACTATCAATAGGAGCAGAGTAGTGAAGGGAAATGTTGGGAAAACGGGAGAAGTTACTCCATTTTTTAAGCTTCCGTCGCGTGTGCAGCCTTAATGGTTAAAGTTACATAGAAATTATGTATGACAGAAATATTTTACATAAAATTGACTAAAAAATATCCCGCAACAGCATATGTCTATCTTTTATGGTTGACTCACAATAACACGTGTAACTCCTGATAGCTTAGCAGTTCGGAGCATTCTGATTATTTGTTTACTCTTACGTTTATAATACTCTCATTCATCCCTAATTTAAAAAAGTTATCATTATTACCTATTCAATAAAAAAAGAATCATAGAAATCGGTATAGAAACACCAAACTTATACATGAAATAAGCCCTCGCGCAGTCGCACGTGAATACTGAATCATGCTATAAGGATTATTTTTGTGTAACGGTTGCCGCGCTCGACACGGGTCGCGGCGGGTAGGGTATAAAACCGGCCAAGTGCCAGTCGGACTCTCGCACGTAGGGTTCCGTACCACTATACAGCTAAATAAATGTTTTTCTTTACGTTTTATTATATTGGAGTTAATTAAATGAAAAAATTGGGTAATTTGATTTATGACGTTTAAAAAAAAAACTACGGGCTAGATTTCATTCAAACCAAATTTCGTTAGTAGTTTTCATAGTGATACACATGATATATTTTTTTCAGTTTTATCATGCCCATATTTTAGAAGTTACGGGGGGGGGGACACTCATTTTACCACTTTGGAAGAGTCCCTCGCACAAACTATTCAGTTTAGAAAGAAATGATGTTAGTAACCTCAACATCATTTTTAAATACCTATCCATAGATACCCCACACATATAGGTTCGATGAAAAAAAAATTTTTCAGTTTCAGTTCTATGTATGGGGAACCCCAAAAATTTTGGATTTTTTTCTGATTTTATTTTAAAATCTTAATGCGGTTCACAGAATACATCTACGTACCAAATTTCAATAATATAGCTCTTATAGTTTCGGAATAAATTGGCTGTGACATACGGACGGACAGACAGACAGACAGACAGACAGACAGACAGACATGACGAATCTATAAGGGTCCCGTTTTTGCCATTTTGGCTACGGAACCCTAAAAAGGCGGGAGGTCCGAGAGCTAGCTTCATTCAATATTTGGCTGTTGATGCGTTCAGAGCGATCGACCTTATTGACAGACAATAAATTGATATTGAGAAACCGTGCCAGCGCGACTTTTAGTTTTTAAATAGTTTATTTGAATTTCTTTTGTTGTTATATTGTAAAATATTCGTTCAAATTAAAAATTATTAAGCGTAGGTACTTTTATTAATTAAAGTAGTTATAAGTATTTATTTTTAAGTGAAGTAGGTATAGGTAGATAGTTTTGCACAGGCGTTTCAGCTTCAAAAATATATTTACAAAAAAAGTATCAGGAGGTGATTAGTGATCGATACTGATGCCAAAAATGCAATCAGTAAAATTTTTATCTGACTGTCTGTCTGTCCGTCTGTCTTTCTGTCTGTCTGTATGTTCGTTATAGAAACAAAAATTACCTACTCAACGGGTTTTAACGAAACTTGGTACAATTATTCATCATACTCCTGTGCAGGTTATATGATACGTTTCATCACGCTACAATAGGGGATGTAAGGGAGCGACCTATCACCTTTTCGCTCCAAGCCATCCTCACCTGCCCGTGGTGCATCCTGCCGAACAACAAACGAGGCTCTGGCAAACCGAATGGTGGCGGTAAAACCATCACGATAGGCGTAGCTAAATACCAAAGGCCGATGACGGGCAGCAGCGTCATCGGAGCAAGAAGCTACGCCCTGCGATCGCCAACCCGCCTGCCCAGCGTGGCGATTATGGGTATATCCTCCAGAAGTTTGCCCAAAGCGGCGAACCACCGGAGAGGCCTATGTCCAGCAGTGGACTGCAATAGGCTGATGATGATGATGATGATGACGCTACAATCAATAGGAGCAGAGCAGTGAAGGGAAGTGTTGGGAAAACGGGAGAATTTTCTATCTGAATGTTTGATTGAGCATCACGCAAAAAGTACTGCATGGAATTGAATGTGGTTTTCACCAATGTATTGCTAGAGGTCTAACTTAAGATTTGGGCATCATTTTATGGAAGTCCGTTAGTTTTGAAACCCGATATCCACGCGTGCGACGCCGCTGGCACAGCTAGTAATTATAATAAATCTGTAGAGAGGTCAATTCTGTACATGAAATATATATTCAAAATAACTATCAGGGGGTGATTAGTGATCGGTACTGATGCCAAAATGGCGGGATCTAAAACCATTAAATTAAAAATACTTCCAAATGAATAACTGTTAAGATATTGTTTTGTCACTGTATCCGTGTGCGAGGAGCCTTAGACATAGCTATGTATTCAATATCGCTTGCATACGAGTATAATCTTTCGAGTATCTGCATAGCAGAGATAATAGGCTAGGATAAGATAGTCTTTCTCAAAGTGTAATACTGCCCACATAGGGTATCAGGGTAAAGGAAAAAATATGGTCGTTATAATTTTTTTTTTATATTGGCTCAGCATAGTGGCTTCCCTCCGCCTGATGAAAGCAGGAAAGGAAGCCCAAGCCGCTCTGACAACGGGCGGGAAACCATAGTTTCCAGTCAGTCATCACAGCCATACTGGCCTGCAAGATGCTTCTTCACGCTTCGCTTAAAGGATCCCATACAATAAGAAGGCGGGTACACATGTTGATTATTGTAATGTCGTGACGTGTGAATTATTTGTAATGTCATCTGTACTTCATATATATAAAAACATTAAAGTGCATTTTTGCCGATGACGACTTGAAACCTGCTTACAAGAAGATTGGACTCCAAGGTATCCACGATAGCGTTATAAACCCTAAACACCCGAGTTGTAACTTTGTCAATTTTCCTTAGACACTGACAGAAATTATGTAAAAAGTTCGATTGACATTATTTAAAAAAAAATGTAAACTATACTTAAATGTTCGATGTGATCTTGATGGATACAAGAATTTTGATTATATAGATATTCTTTATTGAACAAAATACAAACAATTGATAAAAAATGGCATTACCAACCGGGTGTAGCATAATTTATTCGGTCGTATCGCTAACAAGCGAAGCGATATCTCTTCCAGACAACCTTCAGATAGTTAGAGGAAGTGTAATTTTCTAAAGAGAGGGGCAATGTCATTTAGGTGTTTGCTTTTATTTATGTATTCAGTATTACGGGGCGGTAAAAAGTGGGCAGTATCTACCCAAAAGTTTGAGAACCTCTGGCGAGAGGTAAAATTGATCACTAGCTCAAATTGATAGTAGCTGCTCGAAACTGCGCTTTACATAGCAAAGTTTATGTTGTTTTTAGATTAAAATTGATGTCCATGAAAGCGTTTATATGTTTTCCATTTTAAATTTAGGAAATCCGGGAGACAAGTGGTTTAAAAGCTCTCTTAACTTTAGAAATTTAAAGTAAAATTTTACTGATTTCATTTTTGTTTTTGGCATCAGTATACTTACTAATCACCCCCTGATAGTTATTTCGAAGATATATTTAATGTACAGTATGACCTCTCTACTGATTTATTTATAAAAAATTGTTTTAATTGTACACCTGGGCAGGTTATAGTATACTTTTCATCACGCTACAATCAATAGGAGCAGAGCAGTGAAGGAAGGTGTTGGGAAAATGGGAGAAATTTTTATCTGTACTTATGTTTGAACGCCCATTACGCGAAAACTACTGCATGGAACTTATACCAATGTGTTGCTAGAGGTCTAGCTTACAATTTAGGTATCGTTTTATGGAAGTCCGTAATTTTAGGAACCCGATGTCAACGCGTGGGACGCCGCCGGCACATCTAGTCGAAATTAAAGTAGGTAGACTAGATATAGCTATTCGTAAAACACTAAAAGTCGATCCAAAGATAAAATCTTAAAACCTAACTTTTAATTACAGTTAGTCCGAGTTTCAACATAACTCAAGTAATACATAAGCAGAACCCTGCCGAGACTTAATAATTACGTCATAAAATTTCTGCCCAAGTTTGAATTAAGTACATACACATACAATGGTTATGATGTATGGTTTAAGTCAATGGTTTTTATACAACGAATAGAACTTTTAATTAATAGTCATCATTATCAGCCTATCGCAGTCCACTGCTGGACATAGGCCTCTCCAGTTGTTCGCCACCTAGGGTAAACTTCTGGAGGATATACCCATAATCGCCACGCTGGGCAGGCGGGTTGGCGATCGCAGGGCGTAGCTTTTGCTCCGGTGACGCTGCTGCCCGTCATCGGCCTGTGTTTACGCCTACGCCTTCTATCGTGATGGTTTTACCGCCACCAGTCGGTTTGCCAGAGCCTCGTTTGTTGTTCGGCAGGATGCACCACGGGCAGGTGAGGATAGCTTGGAGCGAAAAGGTGATAGGTCGCTCCCTTACATCCCTTGTTCGGCAGGATGCACCACGGGCAGATGAGGATGGCTTGGCTTTATAATAGAAAAAAACTAATTTTATTTCGCGTCGCCTTAAACCACCTCGCTAGATGAATTAACTCTACTTATTTTGTTTAATAGGGTTCATAATATCACCGAAGCGATTTAATCCAGGTGATAAAAATGGAACAATTGGGAGTAAATAACCTGTCACCGCTCTCGCTTCCACTTCGCGCCACCACCAAAGGCAGAGGCGAGAGAGATAAGCCGCTTCCGTCACACGGCGATATCTGTCGACATTTCTTTACGCACGTGCACTTATTTACGGTCCTATCGCTCTAACGGGCTATTCTGCAGTGTATCCAGTGAAAAATGTAAGGAATACATGAATCTGTTAGCCCTTCCCTATGACAATTGCCATTGAGGGGATTTTCCTTAGTCACCACGCTTGGCAGTTGTGTTGGTGAACGCAGTAGCTTTTATTTGTACCTAGGTAAATGCTACTGCCCGTTTTCTGATATTCCTTTAATCGTCTTCTATGGCACCCACGTGGTCCTATTCTAAATTGTTAAAAAAATATAAATTAAAGCTTACCTAGTAGGAAACTTATTTAATTTCGAGTCGCCTTAAGCCACCTTGCTAGGTGATTTAACTCTACTTATTTTGTTTAATAGGGTTCATAATATCACCTAAGTGATTTAATCCAGGTGATAAAGGTGGAACAATTGGAGCTAAATATACTAAATAACCTGTCACCGCTCTCGCTTCCACTTCGCGCCACCACCAAAGGCAGAGGCGAGAGAGATAAGCCGCTTCCGTCACACGGCGATATGTGTCGACATTTCTTTACGCACGTGCACTTATTTACGGTCCTATCGCTCTAACGGGCTATTCTGCAGTGTATCCAGTGAAAAATGTAAGGGATACATGAATATATAATTTATTTGACTTTTTCATACCTATAGAGGTACGTAACCTTTTTTGGGAACTTTTTTAGAGTTCTTTGTTTTGTTGTTACGGATCGTTACTAACTTTTTAGGGTTCTGTAGCCGAATGGTGAAAAACGGAACCCTTATAGATTCGTCATATCTGCCCGTCCGTATGTCACAGCCACTTTTTTCCGTAACTATCAGAGATATTACTGTGAAAACTTGGTAAGTAGACGTATTCGGTGAACCGAATTAAGATTTTCACACAAAATTAGAAAAAAAAATTATACATACCGTGCAAGCGCGGTTCATGTGAAGATTTTTTTATGACACAGAAGACAAACGGGCATTTAGCCCATAGACGCCCCCAGACCAGGAATAGACAAACAGACAGATGCGTTATAGATTTAGTAACTCTTGTATCTTTTATTTTTAAGAGAGGTAGGGTATAGCGAATCTTCGCTCGAATTGAGGCGCCCGTTCGGGGAAGGACCCCCACCCTATAGAATACCGTAGTGACTTCCAGGTCATGTTTCTGCCGGTGAGTAGGGTTTCCGTAGCTCGTGGGGGGTTAGGGTTGGGCCGGCATGGCGGTGGCAGCTGACAGGTAACTGACCACTACTGACCAGTTACTTGCCCGTTGTCACAGCGACTTTGACTTCTCTTTCGCTTTCCATCAGGCGTAGGGAAGCCATTATGTCAAGCTACATAAAAATATGTATGTAGTACTGAAGCGTACAAAATGCTTTAAACCATTGAAACCATGTAGATAGTAGGTAAGTAGGCATATAATTTGCGACTTTGAAGCGTATAAGATGCTATAATCGTATAGAGGCTAAGCCTAATAGTGTACAAGCAATAGCAGTTAAAACAAACCTTCCGTCTGACGGTTATCTGAAACTTTTACTGTTCGTAAATCTTCTTTTACGTGTGCGCTATCTAGGACTCGAACCGTCTGATAGCAGATAGGTGTAAACATAAGAATTACGGTCACTTGTGAAGTACTTTTAAGAATACGGAAGAAATGAAGGGGAAAGTTTATTCAGACGTGGTTGAGTGAGATTATTTTTAAATTTACGAGACTTGGCTTAAATTCAAATTTGATAAATAAATCAAGACAATACCGTAATAATACCAATACCTTACATATCAAGACAGATACTTTTTTTTATAGTTGCTCGACATAATGGCTTCCCTACGCCTGATGGAAAGCGAAAGCGAAGCCCAAGTCGCTGTGACAACGGGCAAGTAACTGGTCAGTTACCTGTCAGTTGCCACCGCCATGCCGGCTCAACCCTAACCCCCCACGATTTCCGGAAACCCTACTCACCGGCAGAAACATGACCCAGAGGTCATTTGGCTCAATTCGAGCGAAGATTCGCTATGCCCTACCTCTCTTAAATCCTTCAAGAATGTGTAGGAAAATAGTCCTTGCTTTTTTAATATCATTATGTCAGCAGAAAATTCCTATCGGATTTTTTGAATCCAAGAAGATTACATTCCTATATCTTATAGTCTCTTAGAGTTCCACATCAGGTTAGGTCAGGTCATCAAAAAAATTTCATCAGGCTGCTTTTAAGAATGGATACGACTTCAAAAAGCAAACCTACATATTTCTCTAGGGCTGGCTGACCTGTGATTCCTCTAGTGTCTATGGAGGAGTGATCACTTACCATCTGGTGATCTTCAGGCCCGTTTGCCCCCCTGGTATAAAAAAGAGGAACATTTGGACGTGGGATGATTTTGATTTCCTTGCCAGCCTAGAGTTGCTCGAGGAAATCCACCAAACCCTGCAATCTGCCGAAGAGCGTGTGGTTGGAAGATTTTGCCCCACGTAGGTTTTTTTCTTTAGTAAAGGTAGCGCTTGACCTCAACTAGCCTGATGTTAAGCGATGTAGGTACTTAAAATAAACTCGCAATCCAAGATTTCCGGGACAGCTCAACACGAGTAGGTACACACGTAATTTAAAAAACCCAAAGACTTAACCAGCGAAAATAAATTTAAGGTGTGCCCCCGGGAAATACATCAAACGGCTAACCCGGTTTGTTTTCTGGCTCGAATTAATTCGTGTACGCCAAATAATTCCCTACGGGCACACGATAAAGGTTCACATCCCCTGGCCGAATGAATCCGATGTAATTAAATAACCATTGAATTATCGCTTGATAATTTATCTCGTATCGGTGCCAACCTGTAGTTGATTACGACGTCTAAATAATGGGCAGTTTTCTTGAAAATAATTTGGCAAACAATTGAGTGCTGGTAGTCGATCTTTTTTTTATAAAAAGAGCTTTCAGGATGACCTCACTCCACCTGATGGTAAGCGGTCGTGAGGGCCAAAAGTTAGTCGACAGGCATAATAGAACAAACCCATTGCGCCTGTCGCCCTCACCCTGAAGGCCCACTGACAGTGGCGGCGCTAGACCAAATGTAGGCGTCGGCGACATCAGCTTTGCGAGGCCTTTTTCATTACCCAGTCAGAAATATGTAATTATAATCTGTCACATTTATTTTTGGACATAGCCCTTTAATATTTTTTTTTTGGACATTACGCATGTGAACCAATGCGACTGATGTAAGTATTACTTACCTTACAGATATGAAATAAGTCACAAAACTTAGTGTTGACCACTATAACCATAAATGTATACTATCTTCTCTAGTAATAATTTCTTTGAACTAAACAAATAACTAATTTTTCACTTACTTAGTAATAAAAACGGTATAATATTGCGTTGTCTGTGAAAGAAAACCGAGGAGGATTGAATTTTGTGAACGATGAATGAAACACAAAGAACTCGGGGATTACTCCAAGCCTCCTCGTACGCGGATTCGCTTAAAAACAGAAATAATCAACTACTCGGGGATTCCCCGACTCTCACGCGCGGCCGTCTAACTTTCATAGTGTTGCAACACTATGAAAGTTAGACGGGCAACATGTTGCCCACACTCCACTTACCAGTGGTGTTGCCAGACCACTCAGAGCGGCTCTGGCCAAATACTACTCACGCGTACGAAAATAGGTATATACGAATAACTACACCTTTAAAATTTAGCATTTTTAAACTTTTTGCGAGGCCCCCACAGGAGCGAGGCCGTCGGCGGTCGCCGACGTCGCCGACGCCTAGCGCCGCCACTGCCCACTGAGATGCCGTTTCACGCCCCGCGTAAAGAACCCAGGATTGTAAGAGGAAGGAAACACATGAGCTGGAAGGGCATTCCATGACTTAATGGCACGGGGCAAGACCGAGGAACTAAACCTCTTGGTGCGCGCCACCATCACCATGTGATCTTTGTTAGAAACGTGACTATGTACAAGTTATAAATAATCAAAATGAATAGTAATGTGAGTATAATAACAAGACACAGGTGGGACGTTGATCAGTCAAATTCCCCCAAATGACAACAGTTTAAGAGAGGTAAGTAGGGCATACCGAATCTTCGCTCGAATTGAGCCGCCCGTCCGATTGTGAGCTCTACCTCGTGAATGAACATTTCTGTTAGTATTGGTCTGGATGTTTGCTATGTATGATATCTATTTACGAAAGAAAAGTATCTTAGTAAGTTTATGTATGTATATGCTTCGGTTTAGTTCGAGACTAAAATTAAATGGCGCTGTGTGAGCCATCGTAGCTATCCTTTTTTTTTTTCTAGAGGGGAATGCATTAGGCACCTTTAAGGTGTGTGGGACTCACACCTCCCAAAATGGGAGGGCATACCCACTAAACCCCCCTGTGTCGCCAGTGGGCAGCAAGTTGCAGGGACACGGGTAGCGCCGAAGCATACGGTAGCCATCCTTGGGTTATTTATTTATTCAATAAGCATAATTTAATTCAACCATTTTCCAAACTCTGAACCTATTACCCATTACACAACCATAGATCTAAAACACCGCACGTTCAAGATAATTACATTTAACCCTTTCGTTACACGCCCCGAACGAACCAAAATCAATCCGGGAACTACCTAAAAGAACGATTAGTATGCTGTTTTAAGCGTACCCCGGGGCTACTTGGCATGACCCGGGATTGCAATGTCCCCATTAAATTGGACCCAAGGGAAATCTATCCCGTTTTTAGCCTGGACAAGTTTAATCCGTGATTTTGGTGGCAAGAAACGAATTTGAGCGCGCTCCTTCGGGAATTGTTGGTTTAACGATTATATTTCTATAGGCTTTAGTGCGTTTTAAAATGGGACCGAATGTAGTAGGAAACGGTTGATTTTAAGTAAATTTTACTGATTGCATTTTCGGCGTCAGTATCGATCACCCCTTGATAGTTATTTTGAAAATATATTTCGTGTACAGAATTGACCTCTCTACAGATTTATTATAGGTATATAGATATAGATAAACTGGACTTATGACAAAAAAATAAACTTGCTTTCATTAATAATAATTAACTCATAAGCTTTGTTTTTCACACTTTTTTGGTACACTACCTTATTATTACTTACTGCTTAGCCCAATGGTTGACTGGTAGAGAATGCCTATGTGGCATTAAGTCCGCCTTTTGTACACTTATTTTTATTGTGCAATAAAGATTAAATAAACAAATAAATAATCTAGATTTATTCTGAAATGAGATTTGTCGTATTCTAAATCAATGGACAACATCTTACCTTCGTGATCTTACCTAATAAGTACCTATGATACAAATATTATAAGAATATGCGAAGATTCGTTTGAATAGATCGTATTAAAAGTAAAAATAAATAAACATTAAATAAAAACATATTAAAAGGAAAACCAATAATAATATATTGCTTAAAAGGTGTAAGGCATAGGTAATAAAATACGTGGAAAAAATAAAATGTTTTCCACGTACGCACCTATTGCAAGTTATATGTAAACAACTATCTTATTTATAAAATATAAGGAAATAGATACATATTTTCCTCTCCATATTGAATATTCCTGAGTACCAAGACTTGGTTTAATAAAACGCCTGTTCAATTTTTACCGGCAACAAGTCGCAACATACTGAGTTTGCTAAAAAACTGGCAAATAACAGTTAAAATGTATAGATCTGGGTTCTGTACCTTTAATGATATATAGGTTGGTATAATTTAAGCTATGAATTTTCTTTCTATAAGATAATAAAAACCAAGCCGAAGATATGTTGGCGAGGCGATAGATTGATAAAAATACCTACGTTACTACTACACACCATTTAAGCATTTGTGTATGTTCTGTGTTACCGCGTTGTTCTGATACCGTACTTAGTTTGGGATCGGAGCAATGTAGGATGTGATGATATCAGATATTTATTGACTACATCATCATCATCATCATCAGCCCGTGTCAGTCCACGGCTGGACATAGGCCTCTCCTAATGTTGACTACATAACTATTGTTAAATTATCTTTAATGTTTATCACATTAGGTACCTACTTACTTACTTATAGACAATGAAAAAACAAAGAGAGCATTTCGTGATAAGGAACGCGAAATCTACTCGTGCTCTACAAATTTCATAATTTGGTCATAACTTGAACATGAAGGTATTATCTTGTCTTACTATTATTGTAGCAACTGTTGACAATCCAAAATAAAAAAAAAAATGAAAAAAAAACTTTGCTATTTTCTTTAAAATTTAGCTTAGGCCGAAATTAGGTACGCGTAAAACATAATCTATTAATATGTTTACGGAACCCTAAATGGATTGCATGGTATCGCTCACCGCAAAGTGTTTTGGTCCGCTCTAACAATGGTTGAAAACTTGTTTGAAACTGCATACACCATGTGCAGTTAATATCCATGAAATTAAAGCTATTAACACCACATAGCTATGCAAACGACTTCGACTGTATGGGCAATAATCCGTTTTTCGTTTGTTTTTTCTCCCGTTTTCCCAACACTTTCCGTCACTGCTCTGCTCCTATTGATTACACCGTGGTGAAAAGTATACTATAACCTGCCCAGGAGTATGAAGAATTGTACCAAGTTTCGTCAAAATCCGTCTCGTATTTTTTTTTCTATAATGAAAATACCTGCACAAGGCGGAAAGTAAGGAGCCCGTGGGGCCGGTCCAACCACCCCGTCCAGTCCAACCAGTCGTCAAAGATCGGCACCACGGCGTCCAAAAAATCTCTGCCGTACACTGCGGAGGCGAGGCTCTCCTTCCACAGAAGGACTAAGTCCTCCTGAGCCTCCTGCCTGATTGCGCCCCTAAGACCCAGTAGAACCTGGTGCGGGGGCACCACCTGCCTAGCACTACTGTCTTGGAGGATGGGAATGGCCCTTTGGTGGGGTAGTATGTATACTCTGCTTAATGGTGTCATGGTGGATCTGCCTCACTTCCATCTCGAGGCGAAGTAAGTCCAATGTACCCTACTACCTCCCGAGTAGCAAGAATGCGATAACACATTTTCACCGGCGGAACAAAAGCAAAAGGGGGGGGGGGGCGGGGGGATGAAATGAAATATGTATTGATGAATAGTCATTTTTACAGCGATAAACTTAAAACTTATACTTAGGCTGTATTTTCTTATGTTTTGATTCGATTTAAGTACTTGTAGGTAAAACATGCACCTGTCCCAATCAATGTTCACTAACTGATAGTTAATTCGCGTATCACAGGTTCATCCCCTGAACTACCGGTCTATGTTTATCCGCGAATCAATCGGCTATCACTGATTCAATTAGTCAATTACGTGATTTATAGGTAAGTTTAATTAATAATTACAGGTGAGCTTTGTAATCAACAGTGGCCAGTGACATACGGACATGCATAGGCAAATGATCCTAGGCTCGTGTTTCTGCCGGTGAGTAGGGTTTTCGAAGCTCGTGGGGGTTAGGGTTGGGCCGGCATGGCGGTGGCAACTGACAGGTAACTGGCCAGTTACTTGTCCGTTGTCACAGCGACTTGGGCTTCTCTTTCGCTTTCCATCGGGCGTAGTGAAGCCATTATGTAGAGCTACTATAAAAAAAATACTAGTCATTAAAATTTGGGTTTTATTTATTCTCCACGGTTCACACTACCGCTCCGCTTTAGGTGGTTCAGATAAACATTTTATTGACTTTTTAGTCATCATCTTCGTCACTCTATCGTAGTCCACTGCTGGACCTAAGACCCTCCTATTTTCAGACACTTTGGGCAAAGATCTGAAGGCTTAACTCATAATCGTCGGATGCTGGAGCCTCATATGTTATTTAGCAGGATGCACCATGGACGGGTGAGGGTGACTCGGATTTACAAAAAAGTAACTATGTAAGTTTATCAGCCTTGCACCCATAGTACAAGCTTTGGTTTAGTTTGAGACTAGATGGCGCTGTATGGCCAAAGTGATATAATAACCAACGAACAGCACCTGTACGTATTATAACTTTCAAAACACCTTATAAGCGTTCACAAACGGGCTGTTAAAGATTATTCTCCAAAATCAGCCAGGTATTTTTTTTTATAGTAGCACGGCATAATGGCCACTCTACGCCTGATGGAAAGCGAGAGAGAAGCCCAAGTCGCTGCGACAACGGGCAAGTAACCAAGCCAGTTACCTGTCAGTTGCCACCGCCATGCCGGCCCATAAGATGCTTCTTCCCGCCCCGTTTAAAGGATCCTTTATCGACAGAAGAAGGAAACACATGTGCTGGCAATGAATTCCACATTTTAACAACACGGCAAAGGTAGGAATGGCCGAACTTTTTTGTATCTCAGCAACAAGAACAAAGTTGCGATCTTGATTGGCGGACCGCCAACTTACGGCCGGACCCGTCTCATTTACATGTAACTTTTAACACCGCGGGCAGATAATGCGGCAGCTGCTAGTACAGCTTAGCCGACTTACCCTGCCGACCGAGGTTAGGGTTGTGAGAGAGACAAAAGCAATACATTTTTTTTATATAAAGAGGTTTCAGGATGACCTCACTCCATCTGATGGTAAGCGGTCGTGGGGTCCAAAAGTTAGGTCGACAGGCATAATAGTACATTTTTCAATACAGTATGCCAAGTGTTAACCACTACTCCGCCTACGCTCACAGTTACAAACACAACACGTAGTATAATCCATTTCCCTTGAAATATTACCTCAATTGAATGCTTGCGGTAAATCAAAACGGTGTCAAAAGCTCTGCCTGATAGCTCAGGGCGGTTGTCAACACGATTTTGCTTGTCAGGCGCTGATAACAAGAGGAATGAATAATTGTATGCCATTTGTTGTGTGTATGCTTCGGAAGTGTGATGATGGATACAGGGAATTATGTTCTACGTACAGCTGTTGTGAGGTGGTAATACAAGGCAGTCATCTAACGCTTCTAGGTCTCTCCTAACCCAATCTTATAGTTTCTTCACCGCACCACACGTAACCGATTGCAATTCCATCCTCATCATCTCGATGGTCGGCGATTCTCCTCCACTGTACGCTTTATGAGGAACTTCTTGCCTTGTGCATCGGTTTTGTGAAACCAACAAATACAAATTCTTGCTATCCGTATTGTTGGGGATCAAGAGTACTTGGCTAGTATTCTTGAGATTGACCGCTGTATATTATTGTCTTTCATCATCAACCTATATTGTCCCACTGCTGGGCAAAGCTCTCCCCCAAACTTTTCCACAGTTTACTATCTAAAGCCAGAGCCTGCCAATCCCATATTATTGTTAGAAAAACTGAAATAGTTTTGGTGCCAAAATTGTGCCTTGAGCGACACCCCTGCTCCTAAGTCAGGGGGCTTAAAGCGGACACATGATAACCGCGAAAGGCAGAAAGAAGAATTAAAAGTTTCCCCAGATTGGCTAAGACCTTTGATGTAACTTTACGTTAAGTTCCGTACTACTTGCAGTTGGTTATAAAAGTTTTTTTCCTTTCCTTTCCCTATTTCTGGATTCTCTTGGACAAACATGAGCTAGCTACTCGTATTTTAGATAGGTATCTACTAAGAAAATGGTTTAAAACTTTGGGAAACTTTTTAAATAACAATACACAATGTTTTAATGTTTTATGTGAACAGTGCCCTTTCATATTCATATTGCTATGTACGAGTATAACTCCAAAAATATACCTATCTAAAGAATTAGTAATTTACAAGAGATTACCTACATACAATTCTAAGTAAGTTTAGACTCAGTTGTCTCGTACCCTTAGTACGAGCTTCGGCTTAGCTTGGAACTAGATGGCGCTGTTTGGCCCAGCGTGGCATATATTGGGTTATTTATGTACATCATTATCTTCATTGCATTTTATGGATTGGTTTCGTTACTAAGCCGTTGTCGCAGAGAATTGGGCTTCTTTTGTTTCCCATCAGGGGGCAATGTCTGCTGTGTTATTATAAGCAACAACAATTAATGTAGGTATACTATGCGTAGTTCTAAGTCACCTGTTTTGTTGTGAAATGAGTATTTCTTTGAAATCCTATTTTAGAACGAGAACAAAACTTTAACTAACTTTTGTAATTTTTCAAGTGCCTGGTAAAGTTATTACGTCATCACAATGACTGGCAAAATTGTTTCAAAGTTAGACTAAGTTATTACTTAATGTACCTAGAACTCATATTATGTAAACAATATGAAAGTGGTCTGGCTTTTTGATTGATCAAAGTGCGTTGTTGAAATACAGAAAGTTACGAGTTCTATGCCCGGGCTTAGCAAATAATCATTAAATTTGATTGTGTACCTCAACGTCTGCAGCCTTGTAGAACGGATGAAGGTTTAGTGGTTGAGGCTATTGGCTATTACCTCCCGGTTCAAATCCCTATCATCATCATTTTTAGCCTCATGCAGTCCACTGCTGGACATACGCCTCTCCATTTGTAAAAATTGGGATGCTTTACCCATAATCGTCACCCTGGGCAGGCAGGTTGGCGATCGCAGGGCGTTGCTCCTTGGTTCATTGATGCTGCTGCTCCTTGGTTCATTATTATATACTTTAATCTTGATGGTTACACCGCCATCAGTTGGTTGCCAGAGAGCCTCGTTTGTAATTCGGCAGGATGCACCACGGGTAGGTGGCTTATAAAATCAAATCAGATTAAAAAATCTGATTTGATTTTATATCAAAACCTACCTGAAACTATGACAGAGTAATTAAAAAATTACACTGTCATAGTTCCGTAATGAGCACATCCGTGGCAGCCTCAGAGTCCGCGAAGTTGCAGGAAAGTCGTCTCCGATGGTACGGTCACATAAAGCGCAGGCCGTCAGACTACGGAAATAGATGTCTCGACCTCACAGTCCAAGGGCTGAGAACACGCGGTAGGCCCAAGAAACGCTGGCTGGATGACGTTAGAGCGGACATGGAGGAGAACAGTCTCACACCGGAGGATGCCGAAGATCGGGCAAAGTGTAGAGATCGTGTCGGAAAGCGGACCCTGGCACTAGGCCGGGAAAACGCAAGGGCGAAGAAAAAGAAGAGGATACTCTCATATTTCACCAGTTAAGTATCTACCTACATGCCAAAAATAAAGATATATACGAGTACATTACTAGGGCAGGTGGCTTGGAGCGAAAAGATCGGCTCTTACGTCCCATTGTGTAAAACGATCTTAAAAATGCGTTAACCCTTAACTGCGCGATTTTTAATTTTCTTTCAAAAAAATATGATTTGGATACGTAATGTCGGTCTAAATAAGGGTAAAATATTTAAAAAAATCTCTGACTTCATTAAAACCCATAAAAATCCAAAAAATCCTATGTCGCAAAATTGCAACATTGCGCACTAGCCGTAATTCAATTAGTATGTAGGCACTATAAAGGTCGAAATAAAAACTCCAATTTATAGGTTGAAACAACTAGACTCCCTCACTCAGAACGAAGACGAACTCACTTTCCACCAATACAGCTTATACAAAAGCTGTTCCAATTAGTTCGCCTCTAAAGCTAAGCATTAGTTCGTCTGCGAACTCCGATCCCGCCAGTACTATACAGTGAGCGAACTTGACACCACAGATCGCAGCAACGGTCACCATTGCTCCATCAATGGTCCAAGGTTTGAGCAGAAGCGAATTGATATTTTTAACTACATCAGCTTGCATATGTGGGTATCAAAGTCAAATCTTTATTCGTATATGTTTTTAAAAAAACATACATAGGCCTTTCCAGTTGTTCGCCACTTAAAGAAAACTTCTAGAGGATTACCCATAACCGCCACGCTGGGCAGGCGGGTTGGCGATCGCAGGGCCAAAGCGAGAAGCTACCGCTTTGGTAATGCTGCTGCCCGTTAACGCCTGTGTCCATAATAATATTATGTACTTTTTTAATCTCCGGTAATCGCACTAGTTAGTTTATTACAGTATTCAATTTATTTCACTGAAATTTTGAATCTATGTGCGGCTTATGAATAATGAACGGCACACAAAGCTGATTTAAAATTTTGTTAAAGCTTTTGTGGTAAATATACATTGTACCATGTACAATACATTGTACAGAATGTAATATTATTTTATAATCCAAATAGCAGGATACACATTGTTCAGTCAATGGGCGAACAGAAATACTTATGTGGTTAATAAATTAATAATAGGTAACAGATTTTTGGTTAAAATTGCGGTAGGTATTATTATAAAGCGGAAACCATAGTGCAGTTTCGCTTTTTCTTTAGAATGAGCTCGCTCCGTCGTACATGTTAAAACAATAAACACATGTGATTACAGAAAAATCATTCAAGTACCTACGTAGATGGGATAGGATGGGATGTAAGGGCGCTCCCTTGGAGCGAAATGATGATAGGCCGCTGCCTATCATCATTTCGCTCCAAGCTAACCTTACCTGCACGTGATGCATCCTGCCGAATAACAAACAAGGCGCTGGCAACCGACTGGTGGCGGTATAACTATCACAATTGACGGCGTAGCTAAATACGAGTACCACAGACCGATGACGGGCAGCCGCGTCACCGGAGCGAGAAGCTACACTCTGCGATCGCCAACCCAACCCAGCGGGGCGATTATGGAGAATATATCCTGGAGAAGCCTATGTCCAGCAGTGGACTGCAATAGGCTGATGATGATGTATGGTGTGCAATAAAGTATATCTATCTATCTATACTGTAGTAGACACAAATCTACATATGAAATAATGAACGATGTGTTTAGTTTATATATCGGCTCGTTATCCTCACACGAACACGTCTTTACTCGGCGGCGGTGGGACGCAGACTGACTGTCCTCCCACCCCGCACCTTGCGTGGAGTGTAGGAACGAGACGACAGATGTCAGTGTCAGACGTCACTGTCAGATGCTTGACAGTGTGTGTAGTTGTGTGTGTCTGTTTGTATGTTCGTGTATGCTTAAATAAATAAATAAATAATAATAAATATCAGACAACATCACATACATTGCTCTAATCCCAAAGTAAGTAGCTTAAGCACTTGTGTTATGGGTATCAGAACAACGAAGGTACCACAAATAAATACTTAAATACAAATATAAACACCCGGACACGGAACAAACACAAGTATTCATCACACGAATGTTTGTCCCGGGTGGGAATCGAACCCACGACCCTTGGTTCAGAAGGCAGGCACTACCAATTGAGCCACCGAGCGATTGTCTCAAGGTCGGCTTACCAAACTGAGAGATTTGGCGAGGGCTAAGCTTTTACACAGAGCGACTGCCATCAGACCTCCGCAACACTTAGGGTAAGCTATACCCATTCCCAGTTAGGAGTTATCATCATCTCTGATATGATGTGACGACTGCTATCTGAGTTGGTAAAGATAGCACCCGGGACCAACAGTTTAACGTGCCTTCCGAAGCACGGAGGAAATCGGTGTACCTCCCATACGTACAAAAATATTTGCGAATATCTTCCTGCCGCGAACAGCTAAAATACGGAATTCTCTGCCAGCTGACGTTTTTCCTGAGTGTTACAACTTGGAGATTTTTAAGGCTAGAGTGAATAGGCTTTATCTAAGTAAGCGTCTATCCTAGACCACATCATCACTTAACATCACGTGTGATTGTGGTCAAGTGCTTTCTTCAAAAAAAAGGACACACCTTAAAATAACGGTGATAAGTTTCTAACTTAGACCAAACGCTTACAGTTTTCTTCAAGGTCGCGTGAGAGCGAGACAGCAAACTAGAAAGTAACAACCGAAAGAGATGGCGGAATACGAATCCGAAATATACTATGCATTCATTATTTTGTTACGAAATTTAATTGGTATGGTTCAAGAAAGTGGTTTACAAGTTTTTTGTATCGAATCATGGTTTATTTGGAGACCAATTTTCCTGTACGAACATAAATCCAAAATTCTTCTCTTGCAAATAAATAATCGGATGTAGTAGTAATAATAAAAATCTATAAGGGTCCCGTTTTTGCCATTTTGGCTACGGAACCCTAAAAAGGGATGTAAGGGAGCGACACATCATCTCTTCGCTCCAAGCCAACCTCACCTGCCCGTGGTGCATCCTGCCGAACAACAAACGAGGCGCTGGCAACCGACTGGTGGCGGTATAAGCATCACAATTGAAGGCGTAGCTAAATAGCACATACCGATGACGGGCGGCAGCGTCACCAGAGCGACAAGCTATGCCCAGCGATCGCCAACCCGCCTGCCCAGAGTGGCGATTATGGGTAGGTATATCCTCCAGATGTCGGCCCTAAGTGGCAAACAACTGGAGAGGCCTATGTCCAGCAGTGGACAGCAACAGGCTGATGATGATGATGATGAAATAAATAATCGCTTATCATCAGGCGTAGGGAAGCCGAACTACTATAAAAAAACTAGAGTTCTTCTGGTCTGTTTTAGCCGTCAAATAAATACATAATAAATGTTGCCCTTGAATAGCGTTCATTTAGTTTAAATATCTAGTAGCAAACAATCTAAGAGACTCCGTGATCTTAAAGTTCAGGGTTCATAATTATGATGCACGACAAAAACAAATAAACACAGAAAATCTCAGAAACATAATTGTGAAATAAATTAGCGATGCGTCGATGTCATAATGATTAGGCATGGTTTACACAAAATAGGGATGTTTCCAGGGTCAACATAATTACAATTTATTTAGTCCGTATTTTAGATTATAAAAATTATGTATTAAACGCGTATTTTTCCTTTTTTCATTTAAACAAAAATAATAAAGATACTTACAAAGTATTTTGATGTAGGAGTGGGGGTCTGTGGCGTCACTCAGTGGCGAAAAACTCCCACTCTTTGACGTCACGCGTAATTTTAACGGGCTATAACTTTGTCATTTTTGGTCTAATTTACAAATGAAAATATCATCATCATCAGGCTATTGCAGTCCACTGGACATAGGCTTCTCCAGTTGTTCGCCACTTAGGGCCAATATCCGGAGGATATATCCATGGGGTATCAGGCTGGAAGACCTCCTCGAGTGCCACTCAGATGCCAGTCCCCGGTAATTCCTTCTTAATTACTGGGGAACGGCAGTTGGGTTGGTCGGTTTACCCTGGGCAACGTATTCTGGTGGGGACCGTTCTGTCGGTCGTTGCCAGATGCGGCTGACGTTCCAGCACTCCACCCCTCCCTCCCCTTCCCTGTTGGGAAAGGTAGTAGCGGAGGGGTAGCACGGCGTTCTGCCGCCGTGCAAACTGTTACCCCCTCCTGGGGGCCAGTGGGCTTGGCTTGGTCGCCCGGCCCGAGTGGAGCTCCCCACAATAAAAAACCCCAATCCCACCGCTGTGGATGCGCGCGGCAGGTGGGGCCCCTGTTTAGGGGTCGTGGTCTGGGAGAAGACCACGGAGCGGCTCGGCCCACGGGGACCGCCCGCCCCCCGTGGCTGTAATAGGGTTGTCCGGGCAAGGCGCCTCTGTCCGGATCGACACTTATTTGCGACCACACTCGTGGGAATAGTCTGGAGAATCTAAAGAAAAACCTTGGGGAAAAACGGGGGGGAAATGATGAGGTGGAGGAGTTAGGCGATACGCCTAGAAGAGTGACGCGCCGTTCTGCGCGTTCAGGAGCTGATAAGGAAGTGGAGGCGAGTGTGCCCTCGGGCGGAGTTTTGCCGCCCTCGGGCGAGGCGTCGGTGCCTTCGGGCATAGTGATTCCGCCTTCGGGCGAGGCGAGTGGTGAGTGTTCGGGCAATGTGCCCTCTCTGGAGATGGGTTCTCCATCCAGAAGCCGCGCGTCATCTGCGGCCTCCTTGAGAGGGTCATTTTTCCGGAGACCCTCGGAATTATCGGAGTCGGACGAGAGCACCGCTTCCCGCGCGAGTTTTCTCAAGCGGAAGCGGGGCGAACTTAGCGCGGATTCTGCCTCCGCCTCTGATTCCCAATTACCCAAGGGGAAAGGGAAGAATAACACCAAGGCGAAGAGAGGGCGCGGGCGGCCGAGTACAACGGGAGAGTACGTCGGCCGTGCCGCGGCCCTGAAAGAACTCAACGCGGCCAAGAAGGCTGCGCTAGAGTTGGAGATGGAGGAGCAGCTGTTGGCTAGGGAACGGGAGTCCCGCGCCGCTTTGCTGCAGTCCGGCTACGAGTCCACTGGCTCTACTACGGACTTGACGACGTTGACCACAGCCCAAATACGAGATCTGGCGGTGAGCGACCTAGAAAGCATGGACAGGTTTATTGCCACGTCCAGCAATCTTAAGGGAACCCACCGCAAAGGGCTAAACGAGAGGTCCAGCCATCTTAAACTGACGATGGCTGAATGGTCCAAACGGACCACATCAGACGAGACGAAGCGCCTCCAGGTGACCGTAACCCGCCTGATGGCTGAAAACTCGCTGCAGGCCACGCAGATTGTTCAGCAACAGGCGGAAACAGAGGCGCTCAGGGCTGAAATCGCCCAGCTCAGGAGCGAGCTCAAAGCTGTCCTCAACAGCAGCCCCACCCGGACGGAGACAGATGGTGTCCAAGCGATGGAGGTGGCCGACATTCAGTCGCCGGCGCCCTCGTCGCTCGTTACTATGTCGGACATGCAGACGGCCATCAATCAGGCCATGCTGCACCAAAAGGTCTTTACGAGGGACATCATCATCTTTTTTGGTGGGTAGGCATAAAACTGAAAAGTCGAAATTTTTTGCTGTGTAATAAATAATTATTAAAATCATCTAAATCACCAAGTTTAAATACATATATGTGTTAAAATATTATAATAGACTACCTGCTAGCATATCCACTAATAGATTTCACTTTAAACACTTTCTGCACTGTCACTTTCACTGGACATGGAGTCTCTGCAGGCATCAATCAGCGAGATGAAGGCTATGTTCTCCGCGCAATTGGCAGACTTCCAAAAAAGTTTGGATCAAGCGACACCATCTACCACTGTCTCCGCATTGGCTGCCGACTATGCCCTCTTTAAGAAGTTCATTGTTACATCACTAACAAGTCTGCAGCGGCAGGCCGACTGTCTCGCCCTCGAGTGTGACCGATTGGAGATGCGGTCTCGTAAGAAGATTTTGTTGGTGCATGGAGTCCCGGAGTCAAGCAGCGAGGAGACGGGGTCGTTATTGGCAAAGCTGGCCTTGGATCGCATGAAAGTCAAGCTTCTTCCGGATGCCGTAACTCGCAGCCACAGAATGGGACGGACCGTGGGGAATAAGCCCAGACCGATACTGGTCAAATTCTCGCGCATGTCAGACCGAGATAATTTCTGGTATGCCAAAACTGTGTTGAAGGGCTCGGGTATCACTATATCCGAGTTCTTAACGAAATCGCGCCACGATGTGTTCATGGAGGCTCGAAGACGTGTGGGCATATCTATGTGCTGGACCAGGAACGGCGTCATTGTGGTGACGGCTGCGGGCGGCGCGCAGCACCGGCTTGTTGCAATGGAGGAGTTGGACAAGGTGGCTCCGTTAGCGCAAACTGCACCTGCTCCGTCCTCGGGAGCCAGCGGTAGTGCAGGAGGAGGTCAAGATGCGTCCAATGCAAGATCCAAGCGGACGAAGAAGCAGCCGTAGGTCAGCATGTAACCCAATGTAAACAATCGTTCCCCTTTTCGCTCTAATCTTTCGTGTCATGTACTGTACTGACTTCCCAAGTAACACTTGTACCCGTTTTCTAATTCAATATTATTTTTATAGTGTGTAACTTGAATTAACTTATTTTACGTGTACCGTAAATCGTAATTTGTTTTGTGTTTGTTTACATTGTATTCTGTCATTGTCATTCTGACATTGACGTTTTACTTTCGTTCAGAAATAGTTTAAATATAGCTCTGGACCTAACGCACCGGCAAATGTTTGTGTTAATTTCTACTTGTTATTTTTTTTTCTTCTTGTGTGTAATTCTTCTAGTTCTTGTAATTAATGTTTTTAGATTGTGATCTCTTTGCTGCTGGCGGGTAGAATGTCGAGATATTTGTACTACCAGATATCTTGTAGTGTGTACACATATTTTAATAGTATTTTTATATACATATTTGATAATTATTATTTATTTATTATTTTTTATATATTCATATTTTATTTTGGTTTCGAATGTTTGATAGTGTTAGCGATGGTGAAACCAGCGATCAGTTTTTATCTCTTTCGTCTTCTTCTGAAAGCTTTCACTCAACATCTCTTTCACTTTCAAGTATACTTAATGAAAAGTTTTCCGATGTGCCAAGAAATTTTAATGTGGTCCATATAAACGCACAAAGTATCCCAGCTCATTACCCGGATTTGCTAGCATCTTTCGACAACAAGAACGTACATGCTGTTCTTGTGTCGGAGACCTGGCTCAAGCCTTGTCTTCCATCTACCTCTTACTCCTTACCTGGCTTTCAACTGCTTCGTAATGACCGCATCATTCGTACCGGCGGCGGTGTCGCAATTTATTTGAAATCGCATATTCCTTTTACTCTTGTCGACGTATCTCCTCCTTCTTCTTCCTCAGATTCAGCACAACATCTTCTTATTGAAATTACTCTCTCGCATGTTAAAGTACTTCTCGGTGTCCTCTATAGCCCCTCTATGAGGGTAGACTTTTGTCCTGCCTTTGAGAAATTATTAGAGGACCTGACTCCGCTGTATAATCACACAATACTCATGGGCGACTTTAATACTTGCCTTCTAAAAAAAGATTCTCGTTCATTTCGTCTCAGAACAATTATAGATTCCTGCAACCTTCATCTTCTTCCACTTAATGCTACTCATCATTTCCCAGATTGTTCTCCATCTCTCCTTGACCTAATGGTAGTTTCCTCTTTGCATCATGTGGCTAAGCACGGGCAGTGTGACGCTGATGCTTTTTCATTTCACGACCTTGTCTATTTATCGTATAAAATCCGTCCTCCAAAACCTAAAGCCAAGTTTCTGTTACAACGCAATTTTGGTGGCATGAACACTGACAATCTCAAAACTGATGCTCTCAACATTGATTGGTCCGTGGTTTGCAATGCTGAAGGAGTGGATGAGAAAATCACCCTCTTCAATTCTCTTCTTACTCAACTGTATGACAAGCACGCCCCAATAAGACCAGTCAAAATGAAGCATTCGCCTGCGCCTTGGCTCACTGATGATCTTAAGTCCATGAGAGATTGGAAAAATAGTGCTAAAACAAAATACAAACTGGAACCGTCCGAGAAAAACCGTGAAAAATATAAATTGCTTCGTAATCGCTGCAATAGGTTGTGTAGAGACGCTCAAAGACGCCATATCCACAAATCAGTTGAAAATGGGGATCCAGCCAAAGTCTGGAAATTCCTCAAGTCGCTTGGAATTGGAAGATCACATATTGACATGATTCCTAAGGATACTTGCATAGATTCTCTGAATAAACACTTCTCATCGTCTGTCACCATAAGCGACATAACTAAAGCAAACACTCTAAGTCAACTTTCTTCTCTTCCTATTCCTGACATTCCAGAGTTCTCTTTTAGTCAATTACTTGATTGTGATGTTAAGAAGAACATAACCGCTATTGCATCCAATGCTGTTGGTAGTGACAGTGTTAGTCGGAATATGTTAATTCCCCTCCTTGATATTGTTGCTCCTATCATAACCCATATCTTCAATTCCTCTCTGTCCTCAAGTCACTTTCCTGAGACATGGAAAGATTCACAAATTATCCCGCTTCCTAAAAAATCTAATCCTTGTTCCTTTTCCGACTACCGCCCTATATCAATCCTGCCTTTCCTTTCTAAGGTCCTAGAGCGATTGGTCAATCAGCAACTCATATCTTTTTTGTCCAAAAACCAATTGTTTAATCCTTTCCAATCCGGATTCCGACCTGGTCACAGTACGACTACAGCATTGGTTAAAATTACAGATGATATCCGTTCTGGTATGGATACGAAGAATCTCACCGTGCTAGCGCTGTTGGACTTCAGCAACGCATTCAACACGGTTAACTTCGATATTCTTCTCGCCTTACTACGTTCTCTTAACATATCTCCAACGGTAATTGACTGGTTTCAAAGTTACTTGTATGGGCGCCGGCAACGCATTCGCGTAGATGATTGCTTCTCTGCGTGGTGCGATGTTACTGCTGGTGTACCGCAAGGTGGCGTTCTGTCTCCTCTCCTCTTTTCAATTTTTATAAATTCAATATCTCAGAATCTCTCATCTTTCTATCACTTGTACGCGGACGATTTGCAATTATATTCCCAGGGTAACCTTGACGACCTCTCAAACACTGTTCAGAGGATAAACGCGGATTTGAGCCGAATCTCGGCTTGGAGTAAGTCGTTTGGTCTGGTTGTTAACCCTACAAAAACACAGGTTATCATTATTGGCAGTTCAAGGCTGATTTCCAGAATTAACTGGAATGCCTTGCCTCAAGTCATGTTTGACGGTATCCAAATCCCTTTTAGTAAAGAGGTTAAAAATCTTGGCTTACATATGGATTGCTCCTTTTCTTGGACCAAACAGATAGCCGAGGTCAGCAGGAAGGTATTTGCTGCAGCAGGAGCTCTTAGCAGGCTTCGTAATTTCCTACCTATACCCACCAAAATTGCTCTTGTACAAGCCCTCCTTTTACCCATTATTGATTATGCTGACTGCTGTTTTCCCGACCTCAACGAGAATCTTCTTAATAAGCTTGAGCGTCTCCAAAACTTTTGCATTCGCATTATTTTTGGCCTCCGTAAATATGACCACATATCGGAGTATCGGAGACAGCTCAAGTGGCTACCTATTCGCCTCCGACGCGACTGTCATATTCTCTGCGCTTTGTATTCTATTCTATTTAACCCAAAGTCTCCATCTTATCTTCGGGAGCGTTTCAAATTCTTACAGCCTGCACACTCTCAGATGCGGTCATCGAAATCACTCCTTCTCAAATTCCCACCTCATCACTCATGAGAGTGATGAGGAATAGGAATGATCCTATACCCAGTCCTTCACTGTCCAATCCATCCGCTTGTGGAACTCCTTACCTTCATCCATCAGAAAGTCCCAATCTCTTCCTTCATTCAAGGCTCGGGTAAAAGAGCACTTTTTGGCATCTTGAGTTCTATTCTATTTCCATATTTCTTCTCTTCTTATTCTCTTTCTCTTCTTCTTTTTATCATCACACTGCATGATTTCGGACGCTGGCACTGCATAATTCGTTTCTATATAATGGTATATATGTATGGTAGTATATATGTACGTATTATTTATGTATATATTATATTTATATTTTTATATATATGTATAGTGTATTATTATTTACTCATGTATTTATCATATTGTATATTATTTAGTACTCATGTATTTAATATTTATGTTTTACTATCATCAATTTCTGTTCAGTCTATAGCTCACCTCACCCTGTCTGTTTAATTTATCCTCTACCCTAAGGTTGCCTGGAAGAGATCGCTTGCAGCGATAAGGCCGCCTAATTGTACAACTAATGTCCATTTTACTAGTTTTAAGTCGATTGTATGGTGTGCAATAAAGTATATCTATCTATCTATCTATCATCGCGGGTCTGGAGCGCAAGCTTCAGAACCCAAATGAAAGGTTCCGACCACCACTGGCAGCGGACAAGAAGGCCAAGACGCCTGTGGTTGTCTTGGAGAGACTCCCTGAGCCATTCAAGGCTCCCGAGCCTCCCAAAACCCAGCGGCCGAAGAAGGCTAAGCCCAACCGGGCGGCAGTACCATCCGCCGCCCCCTCTCAGGCTCCTGGTCCTTCCTCATCAAGGGGAGTTGGATCTGCTGCCCCTACACCTTTGGCGGCAGTCATCTCTTCCCCTCCAGAAGATGCTTCATTGCCAGCGACCACGCCAGCGAATGAGGGTTGGTCTATCGTGGCTCGCAAGAAGAAGAAGAAGGCCACAAAGCCTTCCGCGGTCAGCAATGCCCAGACCGCACCAGCGCCGTCAGGTAGGGGAGGCAAATCCACCCCTTCAGCCACTGCGAGGAATGCAGCCCCGGCCCCGACCGCCAACAAGAAGAGGAAGACCAAGCCCAAGAAGAAGAAGCTGGTCCCCCCTAAAACTTCTGCGGTAGTTGTGACGCTTACCGCGGAAGCTGTCGACAAGGGGGAGACTTACGAGTCGGTTCTGCGTAAGACGAGGGCCCACTTTGATCTGGCCCAGTTGGGCATCGGGGCCGCTCGAGTGAGGCAAACCCAGACTGGTGCCAGAAAGTTTGAGTTTCCTGGCACCCAAAGCGCCGATTTGGCCGACACCTTTGCGGCCAAATTGCGAGAGGCGGTCTCTGACGTGGCCAAGATAACCCGGCCACAGAGGTGTGTGGACCTCTTGGTCCTTGACCTTGATGACTCGGTGGAGAAGGCCGAGGTTGTCGAGAGGATGACCGCAATTGGAGGGTGTAGCGCCGAAGCCATTCGGGCGGGCGAAATTCGCCCTGGCCGCGGCGGTATGGGCACGCTACGCGTTCAATGCCCTATCCCGGTGGCGCAAAAAATCTTGGAAGCGGGCCGCATACTCGTGGGCTTCTCTTCGGCGATGGTGAAAGCACTGGAGGCGCGCCCCCTCCGGTGCTTTAGATGCTATGGTCTCGGACATACCCGTTCCCTGTGTCCATCTACAGCGGAACGATCCGAGACATGCTTCAGGTGTGGCAAGGTCGGCCACAAAATTGCGACCTGCACCGCCAAGGTGCACTGCGCTGTGTGCGCCGACAGCGGCAGAAAGGCCGACCACATCATGGGGGGGAAGAGTTGCTCCCCCCCTGCTAAGAGGGGAAAGCTCCCGGCAAGGTCCCGGCCGGTTGGGCAAGTCGATGCTGTTCCAGCGGAGACGGAGGGTGCGATGTCCGAATAATGGATTTATTCGGTCATCGCACCTTCCTACAGTCGAATTTAAACCACTGCCGCGCGGCCCAGGATCTGCTCTTGCAGACCATGGCCGAGCGGCAGGTGGACGTCGCAATAGTTGCCGAGCCGTACTTCGTCTCCAACCATTGGCTGGATGACACCGACGGCTTGGTGGCTGTCTTTCGGGGGTCGTCTTCGGATTCCCCCCCTATCACCCTGTTTGACAGGGGTCCCGGCTTTGTCGCGGTGGAATGGGGGGAAATTGCCATCATTGGCGTATACTTCTCCCCAAACCGCCCTCTGAGTGAATTTGAGGCGTTCATCGCCCAATTATCCATCGTGGTCTCTCGTTTGGCTCCCCGCCAGGTTATTGTCGCCGGCGACTTCAACGCGAAGTCGGCGTTCTGGGGCAACACAGCCGCCTCATGCAACCGTCGGGGCCCTGTCCTTGAAACCTGGATGGTCTCGGTGGGACTCACGCTCCTCAATAGGGGCAATACCCACACGTGTGTACGGCAACAGGGGGGGTCCATAGTGGACATATCGTTCGCTACCCCTGCCCTGGCATCACGTGTGCGTAACTGGAAAGTTCACAGGGGGGAGACATTGTCTGATCACAGACATATTTTCTGGGAGGTCTCCTCCCCTCATATCCCGGCTGCTACTCACGCCCGAAACAGGGCGTCTTTCCCACGATGGGCTCTGTCTCGTCTGGACCGGGGAGTCGCAAAGGAGGCTGCCTTTTTACAAGACTGGGCGGTACCTCCTTTCTCCGGTCCGGATGTTGACTCTTGCGCCACAGTTCTGCGGGAGTCTTTGACCGAGGTGTGCAATTCCAGCATGCCTCGGTCCGGTCGTCCGACACCCCGCAGGGCTGTTTACTGGTGGTCGCAGGAGATCGCCGACCTACGTGCGATCTGTATCGCTGCCCGCCGCTCATTCCAACGAGCCCGCCGGCGCCGCGTCAGGAACGACGACAACGAGACCCGCCTATATGCTTCCTATGTCGAGGCAAGGCGGGTTCTCAAAGCCGCAATCGGTGCCGCGAAGGACCGAGCCAGAGAGGAAATGCTCGAGGGCCTTAACAGGGATCCGTGGGGGAGACCGTACCGGGCGGCGCGCAATCAGCTGCGCCCCATTGGTCCCCCACTGACCGAGACCCTCGAGCCAAGCCTGTTGGGGGAGGTGGTCCGGGTTTTGTTCCCGGCCCACAATCCATCTTTTGTCCCCCCGCCCATGCGCCCTTACAACGGAACAGGCCCTGTGGAGACGGAAATTCCTCACGTCACCTTTGAGGAATTTGAGGCGGCAACCTCTTGTCTCCGGACAAAGAAAACCGCGCCAGGTCCGGATGGTGTTCCCGCGAAGGTGATCGCGCTGGTTGCTCCACAATTTGAGGAGCGCATTAGGGGCCTCTTTGACTCGTGTTTTTCGGTCGGGAGGTTCCCTAAGTTGTGGAAAGAGGGGCAGCTTTGCCTACTCCGCAAGGAGGGCCGGCCTGTCGACTCGCCGTCGGCGTATAGGCCAATCGTCCTCCTTGACGAGATGGGCAAGGTGTTCGAGCGGGTTATCGCTTCCCGCATTAATGAACACCTGAGGGGTACGGGTCCCGACTTATCTGAGTCCCAATATGGTTTCCGAACAGGGCGTTCGACTATCGACGCCCTGTCTCGGTTAAAGGCACTCTGCAAGGAAGCGGAGGAGCGCGGGGAAGGCGTGTTGGCTATATCGTTTGACATAGCCAATGCGTTCAACACCATTCCCCGCGCCACCATACTGGCGGCTCTGGAATATTTTGGAGTGCCAGCGTACCTTCGAGTACTGCTGGAGAGTTACCTGCGGGACCGCTCGGTGGTTTATGTGGATAGAGACGGCCGTCTTTGCCGTTACGAAGTCGGGTCCGGTGTTCCACAGGGGTCCGTTTTGGGGCCCCTCCTGTGGAACATCGGGTACGATTGGTTGTTGCGCGGGGCTCTCCTCCCGGGCATGGGTGTCATTTGTTATGCCGATGACACCCTAGTCACTGCCCGGGGGAAGACATATGAGCGCGCTGCGCGCTTGGCAGAGGCAGGGGGCACTTTAATTGCCCGACGCATGGGCCTCTTGGGGCTCCGGGTGGCGCTGGAAAAAACCCAGGCCATCTTTTTCCGTGGGCCTCGGCAGCGCCGCCCTCAGGGCGCCTACATAGTCGTTGATGGTGTCCGAGTGGAGTTAAGGGACACCATCAAATACCTTGGTCTCGAGCTGGATCCGCGGTGGCAGTTTGGCCCGCACTTTAGCGGGCTGTCGCCGCGGCTCCTAAAAGCAGCGAACGCCTTTGCCTGGCTCCTCCCGAATTTGGGGGGGCCGAAGGCACATTGCCGGCGATTGTACGCCGGCATTATTAAAAGCATCGCGCTTTACGGTGCACCAATCTGGGCCGACCGTGCCTCACACAGGCAAAACGTCGTACATCTACGGCGGCCCCAGCGGGCAGTAGCCCAAAGGGTTGCCAGGGCCTACCGCACGGTCGGTTACGACGCCTCGTGTGCCCTGGCTGGCACCCCGCCCTGGGCCCTTGAGGCCCAGGTACTAGCCAGGGTGTACACCTGGACAGCCGAGGAGAGGGCGCGCGGGGAGCGCCCTGCTCCAGCAGAAAGAGGGGCAGTGCGGAGGGAGGCCCACGAAGACCTCGTCCTTCAGTGGACAGAGAGCCTCGCCTCCGCACCGTACGGAAGACGTCTCCTGGACGCTCTTGGTCCCGTACTGAGGGATTGGTTGGAACGGCCTCATGGCCACCTTTCCTTCCGCCTGGTGCAGGTGCTGACCGGACACGGTTGCTTCGGCAGCTACCTGCACCGAATCGGGCGGGAGGTATCGGCACAGTGTTGGGAGTGTGGGGCGGACGTCGACACGGCCGACCACACTCTATTCCGGTGTCCAGCGTGGGAGTCCGAACGCTCTGTTTTGTCCGGAGCGATCAGCAATTTGGATTGTCTTCCCGCGGTCGTCTCAGCCATGCTGGACGGCCGCGCGGCTTGGTCGGCTGTCGCCTCCTTCTGTGAGACCGTCATCTCGCAGAAGGAGGCTGCAGAGCGTGCGCGCGAGGACGATCCTTCGGCCCCGGCGTCACGCAGACGCAGAGGGGGGCGCAATAGGCGGGCGTTCGACCGCCAGCAACCCCCTGACGGGACCCAGCGGGTGGACGGTGCGGGGGCGCCTCCATCCGCCTTGCACGGGTCCCCGTCGTTGTCGGACGGGAGTGGGCCGGCCCTCCGGGCCGCTCCCGCCGCTCCCCCTATGGGGGGGCCTGTCGGGCCTGCGTAAGCGGGCAGCGCTGGTGGTGTCACGGCTGTTCTGGTAACTCCGGGTCCCGTGCCACCATCCCCATAGGCGCCTGTAGGAGGGGCCGGGGTTTTTAGTGGGTATTACCTGCCTCCCTTCCATCTTGAGGCAGGGCGAGTCCCACATAACCCGTCGCTCCCCCGAGCGGCGGGTATGCCTAAAAGTATTTTCCCCGGCTTAAAAAAAAAAAAAAAAAAAAAAAAAAAAGGATATATCCATAATCGCAACGCTGGGCAGGCAGGTTGGCGATCGCAGGGCGTAGCTTCTCACTCCGGTGACGCTGCTGCCCGTCATCGGTCTGTGATATTTAGCTACGCCTTCTATTGTGATGGTTATACCGCCACCAGTCGGTTACCAGCGCTTCTTTTGTTATTCAGAAGGATGCACCACGGGCAGGTGAGGTTGGCTTAGAGCGAAAAGATGTTTGCCGAAGCGCCCTTCCGTACTGCAGAAATATAAGCAAAAGGTTATATTTAGCAATATTAACCTACCTAATCAAACCTACCGTTACTTCAGCCGCGTCACTGTGTTCTATGAAGCGATAACTTGCGTTCTTGCGCACTTGTGTTACGCAAAATCACAGTTACTGCCTTTTTGGCAGTTTGTAACTAGTATTAGCTTGTTTAAGTAATAGGTATTTTTATGTAAATCTGTTTTCGTCATAGGTATTCAGTAGTACTCGTACATTCCAGTTACAATTAATAACCCAAGACTAAATTATTACAGGTTTGAGGGATGTTGAGATTGTTGATTGAAGGGATGTAAGGGAGCGACAAATCATCTTTTCGCTCCAAGCCAACCTCACTTGCCCGTGGTGCATCCTGCCGAATAACGAACGAGGCGCTGGCAGCCGACTGGTGGCGGTATAACCATCACAATTGAAGGCGTAGCTAAATACCACAGACTGATTATGGGCAGCAGCGTCACCGGAGCAAGAAGCTACGCCCTGCGATCGCCAACCCGCCTGCCCAGAGTGGCGATTATGGGTATATCCTCCAGATGTTGGCCCTAAGTGGCGAACAACTGGAGAGGCCTATGTCCAACAGTGGACTGTAATAGGCTGATGATGATGATGATGACTAATATGTTCTGGCTATTTAGGCCACCGTAAAACAAGGCAGTATATGGCCTTGAAAACCGTTAGTTACACATACGTTTAAGTAAGATGATACAAAGTAGAGAGCATTGCAAAAAATGCTGCTGAACCGGTTTTTTTTTGCGTCCGATTAAGAAATTTTACGTTACTAAAGTCTATGAAGTTTCAACACTTTCCACTATGTATTTGTGTAACTATTAATGAATAATAATTTTAGCATATGATCACCGGTAAGAGCGGCCTATCATCATGTCGCTCCAAGCCAACCTCACCTGCCCGTGGTGCATCCTGCCAAATAACAAACGACGCGCCGTCAACCGACCGGTGGCGGTATAACTGTCACCGGAAAATAGCAAGAATCGTAAGTTGATCAATTTCCTAGGTAGTTGATTATCTTTCGGAATATAACAAACGGTAGTTGAAAATTATTATTTAACGCATTGCTGCAGGTTGCTAATAATGATGAAGACAGCATGGTACCAGTATATTATCATTAAGCATCGTTTACACGTTCAACAAAATAACATACATTTCACCAAATCCAATCAGCCGTGACCTTTATTTACTGATAGTGTGCAATATACACCGTATTTCAAGGCTTTATTTGTCCACTCGAGACACAACTAGTCTGTATACAACTTACGATATTTGATGAATGGATTGTTATGAAATATTTAGCATGAAACTGGTATTTTTATTGGGTAAGTACATATTCACACGAAGACGAATCGGTTATTTTATCGGAACTATGCTTTTTCATCATCATCATCGCAGTCCACTGCTGGACATAGGCCTCTTCAGTTGTTCGCAACATTGGGCAAACGCCTGAAGGCTTTACCCATGATCGCCACCCTGGGCAGGCGTTGGCGATCGCAGGGCGTAGCTTCTCGCTCCGGTGACGCTGCTGCCCGTCATCGGTCTGTGGTATTTAGCTACGCCTTCAAATGTGATGGTTATACCGCCACCAGTCGGTTGCCAGCGCCTCGTTCGTTGTTCGGCAGGATCCACTGCGGGCAGGTGAGGTTTGTTCAAGGCGAGAGTGAATCGGTTTTTGCTGGGTGAGCGCGTTCCATCGTAGACTACGATATCGCTTACCATCAGGCGAATCGCAGTCAAGCGCAAACTCATTTTGAATAAAAAAAAAAAAGAGCGAAAAGATGATGGGTCGCTTACATCCCAAACATACAAAACAAAGTTTACTACGTTATAACCTGACGTGGGATGTCCCCTCCCCTCTTCCTTAGCCGAGCCCTAAGCGTTACGAAAACAACCAAAACAACTTTTGAGAGTTGCGTTTACCCCCTCTAGCACGGTTGCAGCAACTCTGTCAAGTCGGCAGTGCTGGTCTGATCACGAAACGAACGGTAGCGTTCGATCAGCTCTATAGAACATGAAGTGGGTGTATTTAGTGCTGTGTATTGGGCTAGTGAGAGGTGATAATGGAACTGTTGACGGTGAGTCTATGGTGTTTCGTTTTGTATGGGGAATGTGGTGTGCAATGGATGCGGTGCTTTTGGTGGTGTAAAAAAAAAATTTTTTTTTGGACAGAAGAACATATTTATTCATATAGACTGGTTTTGTATAGAAAATCTGATAAATAAGGAGGCATCCTTTTTTGAAAAAAAAAAGTATAATTTTATTATTTTGGCAAATAGAGAGTCTATTTGCCAAAATAATAAAATTATACTTTTTACTATTTACAAAAAAAATAAAATTAGTCTTCTTTTTTTAAAAAAAAACGCCTTATGTATCGATACATAAATTGCCGTGATTTTTTTTTATTTATAACACACACAGCTAATTGTAACCAAAAGTACAATTACAAATTAAATAAGTTGTCCCTAAAAAAAAAAATAATTAAATAAGTTGCTATTTACTGAATTGGATGTCTTCTTGTTCTAAGATTGGATTAAATTCCTTAAACATAAAACAAAACTGCCTTAGTAATATTTTAATAGTACCTATTGTAAAACTTTCTTGGATTATTGATTTTTTTTATTAAGGGGTTTATTTTTTTGTTATTTCTCTGAAATTCTAGATTTTAAAGAAATATAATTACTTAAGGAGTTTGTGTCTGATAAAAATAAATGTTTTATGTAACTATAGTATGTTATTAAATTAATCTTTGTAACTTCATTAAATTTGGCACTTATTATAGTACCCATTTAAAACCGACAATAATCATCTTCCATTATACCCAAATCCGCGGAAACTTAAAAAAAGCACCTAAATTGACCCGACCGGGAATCAAACCCGGAACCTACGGATCGCGCTTAACGCTGACCATTGCGCCATTGAGGCCGTCAACAACAAACAGATTGCTTGAGCATAACTTTCAAGGCCATAGTAAGTCTTCTTGCAAAATCTTTTGGATGTCAACATATTGAGTTGTCTGGCTCGTTATGCTTTTAAACTGGAGATGATTTTTGGACTTCTGATCTAGATCACCTTGTGCAGTAAGCGGCACATCAGGCTATACAGTTTTTTTTTTTTAATCAGACAACATCACATACATTGCTCCGATCCCAAAGTAAGTAGCTTAAGCACTTGTGTTATGGGTATCAGAACAACGAAGGTACCACAAATAAATACTTAAATACAAATATAAACACCCAGACACGAAACAAACACAGGTGTTCATCACACGAATGTTTGTCCCGGGTGGGAATCGAACCCACCACCCTTGGTTCAGAAGGCAGGGGTCACTACCAATTGAGCCACCGAGCCAGTCAAATTTGCATTGATAAACTCAGTAAATCTGATGCTGACTGTACCTATGCATTTCAATTTATGTGAGCATGTAAGCTACTCTAATAAATCTACACATTCTATACTTTCGTTTGACGGAATTTTGGATCATCGTCAGTCTGTAAACGACCACTGCTAGATATTCATCTATGGAAGTACATAGATAGATAGATATTCTTTATTGCGTACCATACAATTGACTTAAAACTAGGTATTTATAAATTGACACTGGTGGTGCATCCCGCCGAATAACAAACGAGGCGCTGACAACCGACTGGTGGCGGTATAACTGTCGCAGTCATCTGGTTGAATCTCCTATTCAATTGAATCGCTAGCGCGTTCATTGTATGACGACATTCAATTGAATGACTAGACCGAACGTTGACTAAACACGCGTCACTTAACGTCCAACTAGGTAGCGGATTGAAACATAGCCCTTTGAAAAGAGCGGACGTAAAAGCAGTCAAGTGATTGTAATTTAGTTCATTTTTTTCCCGCGCGGCGTTAGTAGTCACTAAAACCAATATGGCGTCGAACATGATCACCTGAGTGTTAATATTTTTTTGATTAGATTTACTTTAAACTGACTTATACGTACGCATGGATTTACCTATTAATAGGCCGCCTCCGGATACTTTTAAAGATAAATTATAAACCAAACATAACACAGTCGGCTTTTACCCATTCAACGACTATGCTAAAATGACGTTCAGTCAAGACGTTGAACGTTTAATTCAATAACTTGACGAGTTGGTCTTTAGGCATTCAATTAAATGTCGTCATTCAATGAACGCGCTAGTCATTCAATTGAATAGCAGATTCAACCAGATGACTGCGACATAACCATTACAATTGAAGGCGTAGCTAAATACCACAGACCGATGACGGGCAGCAGCGTCACCGGAGCGATAAGCTACGGCCTGCGATCGCCAACCCGCCTGCCCAGCGTGGCGATTATGGATATATCCTCCAGATGTTTGCCCTAAGTGGCCAACAACTGGAGAGGCCTATGTCCAGCAGTGGACTGCGATAGGCTGATGATGATGATGATGACTTGTTGCACAATTTAGGCGCTATTAGCGATCTCTATCAGACCTCTACCTTAGGGTAGGGGAAAGTTGAAAAATAAAAGGTGGTCTGGAGATAGAGGTCTCGATCTCGTCAGACAGATGACCCAGAAGTCTATTGTCAAGCAACGTGATGCACCACTGAATATTTTAGAGTGTCCTTATTCGGAATCATCCGGGTATGCTAATAGATCATAAAACGAATTCGTCATATTAATTGTTTTGACTGCTGTCTTGATAATGCACTAAAATCCAATTATATTAAAAATACATATTAACAAAATTAGCATATTGACTGTTTGAGAAGACTCATAAACAGCCAATAATGTTAATTTCAGGTGGTTTTACAAAATATCGCTGATTGTTTGAAAACCTTGAAAACTATTAAAGCAGTCGAATTTTTGTAGATAGGTCTTATAACACATTTGACTTAAAACTGGTTAAACAAAGATACTTATACGAGTATATTCATCATCATCATCATCAGCCTATTACAGTCCACTGCTGGACATAGGCCTCTCCAGTTGTTCGCCACTTAGAGCAAACATCTGGAGGATATACCCATAATCGCCACGCTGGGAAGGCGGGTTGGCCATCGCAGGGCGTAGCTTCTTGCTCCGGTGACACTGCTGCCCGTCACCGGTCTTTAGTATTTAGCTACGCCTTCAATTGTGATGGTTATACCGCCACCAGTCGGTTGCCAGCGCCTCGTTTGTTATTCGGCAGGATGCACCACGGGCAGGTGAGGTTGGCTTGGAGCGCAAAGATGATAGGCCGCTCCCTTACATCCCGAGTATATTATCAAGATAGTTTTATTCATGGCCACTATTGTAAAAAAAAAAAACAAAATGGTATACTGGAAGCGAGCCTTCTAAGCCTCATTTTGCATACAGCTAGTAACGTAAAAGAAACCTTGAGACCTTCCTCAATACTCGCAAGCGGCTAAAGTAGATCGTTAGCGTATCTTAACCCGTAAAAACTGACCACTTGCAAAATTATCTTGCACAATCGGTTTACCGTACTAGTACCATTTGTAATTACTGAAATACACACGCTATAGTTCATAGTAAAACGGTTGTGAATAGGCATTTAACTGAGAAATCGCTGTTTGCAAATTTATGGCGTTGAAATACTCTCTCCTGGCAAAATTTCGGGCAAAGCAACCGATTTTCCGAAGGATGTAAGGGAGCGGGCTATCAACTTTTTGCTCCAAGCAAACCTCACCTGCCCGTGGCGCATCCTGTCGAATAACAAACGAGGCGCTGGCAATCGACTGATGGCGGTATAACCATCACAATTGAATTATTTGGCGTAGCTAAATACAGACCGATGACGGGCAGCAGCATCACCGGAGCGAGAAGCTACGCCCTGCGATCGCCATAAAAATAATGTACCTATATATCATTTATTTTCACAACAAATTAATTGTCACGATCCAATTATAAATTTTGCATGGCTTAGTAGGTAAACGTCTTAAAGCTATTAATACAATATTTTAGCAACAAGCGATAAGTGCCTAAAATCCCACCAAAAACATAAATGTGAAAATGGGTGCCAAGTTTCATAATCATCATCATCATCATCGGCAGCCTGCGTCAGTCCACTGCTGGACCGCCCAAAATGCGCCATTCTGCTCGATCGGCAGCAACACTCATCCAGTTGATGCCGGCCGCCCTGCGCAGGTCGTCGCTCCACCTAGCCGAGGGGCGTCCCACACTGCGCCTGCCTGTACGCGGTATCCGCTGCAGAACTTTCTTACTCCACCGATCATCAGTTCTGCGGCAGACGTGGCCAGCCCATTGCCACTTCAGCTTACTTATTCGAGTAGCTATGTCGGTTACCTTTGTTCTCTGGCGTAATTTCATAATATTATTTTGTTGTAATTAGCTTCACTTTGACGTGACTAAGCATTTGACATTGGCGAATTATCCCCGTTAACTCTACACGCGTGATAGAGTCCATATTATTATCTTCTATCTCTATACTTATAATAAATCTGTAGAGAGGTCAATTCTGTACATTAAATATATTTTCAAAATAACTATTATAGGATGATTAGTGATCGATACTGATGCCAAAAATGCAATCAGTAAAATTTTTGTCTGTCTGTCGTTATAGAAACAAAAACTACTGAACGGAATTTAATGAGACTTGGTACAATTATTCTTCATACTCCTTAGCAGGTCATAGTATACTTTTCATCATGCTACGATCAATAGGAGCAGAGCAGTGAAGGAAAATGTTGGGAAAGCGGGAGAAATTTTTATCTGTATGTTTGAATGCGCATCACTCAAAAACTACTGCATGCAATTTAATTCTGTTTTCACCGGTGTATTGCTAGAGGTCTAACTTAAAATTTAGGCACCATTTTATGGAAGTGCGTTATTTTTGAAACCCGATATCCACGCGTACGACGCCGCTGGCACAGCTAGTACAAAATAAATAAAAAACTTCACTGACAGAAGACTTGAGATGCATCTTATTAACCGCTTATGAAAATTGGGTTATTGGACTATCTACTTGATCTCAATGTATAAACCAAATTTAGTACCTATGTCCAAGTACTTTGTGAGTTATGAAAGGGTAAATAGTGCCTCCAAACATTTAGTTCCTGTAATACCCATGAGTAGCCAGATCTGGTACTTGGCTGACACGCTCCCTCGTGTCTAGATCTATTCAAACTATTGAACATTTAATTAAGAAGGTCGGCGTTAGATCAAGGAAATTGCATTTGGTTATTCTAAGGCTATATGACGCGTTTAAATTTGAAATGTAGCAAACAAAATGTGTTCAATGTCATCGACTTTTTAGATATATGTAATTATTTATAGGATTTAGGATCACTCTATTTCGCTGCTCCTTTACATCCCCTTCATTCATCCATTATTATTTATACACATCGATTATAATTTAGTAAACTAGACATCAAATATCGTGCCCACTTAACGTCACATCCGTTTTTTTAACTACTCACGTGATTATGTAGTCCTGGTACTTTTTCCATCTAAATAAATATCGTCAGACAGTTGCAGGTGATTAGAATAGCCGTTTTAATTTCCCACTTGCTTATGTATTCCTGGTAATATTTCCAAATAAAAATCCTCAGACAATTGCAGGTGACTTAAGTACGCTTCTATCAATTTTTTGTGGGGTCAAATCACCTATAGTTCATTCGCGTTAAGAAAATAGTGACTGACAGGTCACTGACAGGCCACTAGCCAATCAAAACGCTAGAAATTAAATTTCTAGCGTTTTGATTGGCACTGGCAGGCCACTAGCCAATCAAAACGAAATTAATTTAATAGAAATTAAATTTCTAGCGTTTTGATTGGCTAGTGGCCTGTCAGTGACCTGTCAGTCACTATTTTCTTAACGCGAATGAACTATAGGCGATTAGCACAGGTGCCTAAGGTAGAACAATTTAAAAGATTATGGGTCGCTCCTTACATACAGGAGATGCAGAGCAATCAGTAATGTTCATCTATCATTACCGTATTACTTTAGACCTGTAGCCTTAGTAAACATTTGCAATAGGCTGCGGCATTCTGCACGTTGAGTAAGTGGCTTCCACTTTCGTAACGACCGGTAACCGGTCGGTTTATCGATATAAGTACTTTACTTGTGTGTTTGCTTCAAGATACAATAAAGCTACCTATTAAAGGTCCTCCATCTACAAATACAATATAATATAGATAACAAGTTTAGTACAAAAGCTAAGTTCGTATGAACTTTGCTAGATCTGGTTTCCCATATCGGCATCTTGAATGAAATTAATCTTTTGAGTGAAACTGAGACAGGATCATAGTAAAGCATTTTCACATGTGGATTTTTTATTTGAGTTCAAATTACGTTTAAGTTATAATAGATACCAGTAAAAATGCATGCATTTAAAAAAAAGATAATTTTTGAAATCGGATTCGATATAGATATTATTGTTTATTATTGTTATTATAAAGAGAAATAGATATTATTGTTTATTATTGTTATTGTTTATTGTTATTTTCACTTATTTTATTGTTTTTTTTCTGATAGCTGCTATTTAGCCTATTAACTGATTTTATCTGAACATCGATTTTATGAAAACCCTGTATGAATTAATATTTATCAGACAAAATTTGTGTGTTATAACACACAGCATAATTTAAGCCTGTAGGCTTAAATATTGCGTATGAAATATTATTATGTAAAATGTTAGTATATTATTGTGTAAAATGTTCACCAACATTTGTATTTTAAATAATTCATTATCAGCAATTCAATATTTGGACTTAACATATTTGCTGAAAATTATACTGCTTTTTATTTTTATTTTAGAAGAAAAGAACAATTCCGAAATAACATAAAATCATTCAGCATAAAGATTACACATCAATAATTGAGGACGAAATGGTTGAAACGCGTGGTTTGAAAATCCGTAGAATAGGATCACCACATCTCATCTTGTGGGTGTAGAAGACGAATAAGGAAATATCAGGAAACAGGCAGCAGCGTTTACCGGTACAAATATAACCTATTGCGGTCACCAACCCGCCTGCCAATCGGCTCGATGGCTCATTTGGTAGTGACCTCCGCCTTCAGAGCGAAGGGTCGTGTCGATTCCCGCACAGTACAAACATTTGTGTTCATGAACACGTTTGTTTGTTTTGGTCTATGTATAAATTATGTATTTATTTTACAAAAAAAGTATCTAAGTTTTATTAATAGTTGGAACTGATAAATAATTTACATATAATATTTAAAAAAAAAATACACCTAAAAAAACCTACCTGAGTGGCGTGTCCTCTGCCTTGTGAGCCAAGGGTCGTGGGTTCGATTCCCGCATGGTACAAACATTTGTGTTCATGAACATGTCTGTTTGTATTGGTCTGGGTGTTTACTATGTAAGTATATTATGTATTTATTTACAAAAATAAAGTATTTAAGTAAGTTTATCAGTTGTCTAGTATCCATAGTAGGTACAAGCCTCAGCTTAGTTTGGGGCTAGACGGCGCTGTGTGGCCCAGTGTGGCATGTCTTGGGTTATTTATTTATTTATTTTAAAGCTAAACGTCGTATGTATATGTTTGTATTAATACAATATAATAGGACTTGGTATATTTATGTTTATGTATATACCTACTTGACTTAATAGTAGATAGTTTTGCACCAGAATACCCATCCCTTGTGAACTTGGTTTCCTCTACCTGAAGGTTGTCTGGAAGAGATCGTTACAAGCGATAAGACCGCCTAAGTTGTACTATGTTTTGTTTGTGATAATTTTGTTTTCCTGTAATGTCTGTGTTTTTGCAATAAAGAATATCTATCTATCTATCTAAGCCTAAACTTAACTACATATAAAATATGTACAAACATTAAATATCATCGAAAACGGGACCCAGTAGCAGTGACCTCAGGACGCTGGCTGCGTTACCTCGCTGAATCGCTAAGTATCTCAGTAATTTTATCAGTTGTCTAGTACCCATAGTAAGTACAAGCTTAGGCTTAGTTTGGGGTTAGATGGCGATGTGTGGCCCAAAGTGGCATGTCTGGGGTTATTTATTAAGTTACACCGTCTGGTGACGAAAAAGGTTACAAATCACTGCTTCTGCGGGTAGTAAAAAACAATCAATATTTTGTAACAAAAATGTTGTACTGAACCCTGTTCGCGAGATGGATTTGCACTTGACCGTATTCCATTCTTATTCAATACCACAAACACTATTCGCGTACTCTAAACAAACCAATCTAGTAAATTTGCGAAGTGCTAACAGATTTTGTCATCCCATTCGGCTTTCTAAGCTTTAAGCCGAAATTCAAACATAAAAAAACGCTAGTAAACCACTACTAGAATCTGTGTCATTGCCAATAACGTAAGGCCTAAGGCCTTCGAAGGGTAGTTACGCCATACCATTTGGCAACGCTGATCATAACGGTTGACGGAAACGGCAGTTATTAAACAGCTATTTTAATAACGGTTCGTTATTTTTTGTTAATTTGTTTTTGAATTTAATTTTGAAAAAAAAATAGTTTTTATTTCAAAACTTGCTGGCCTTATTAAACAGCTAGTCTAGTACTTAGATATCGCCATGTATTTTTACCAATTTTTTTTTTGTAATTTTTATAAAAACGGCAACACGTTTCTAGAAAAGGTAGGTTGTGCCCTTGCGCTTCGCTTGGCCCGTATTGGCGAGGGGCACGACCGTGCCCCCAGATTACGAAACCCTATCCTAACAAGGATGCATACATAAACATAAAAATCATGCAAATTTTTCAATGACCCATTTTTTTTATACTTTTGTACGGAACTCTCGGCGAGCCAGTCCGACTCGCACTTGTCCAGAGGGTTTGATTTAGAAACATAAATTCATATAAATGACCTAACTGAGAATTGAACATGGTACTTTCGGAGCCAAAAGATTTACACAGCCAACGAGGTCATCATGATCATAACTTGCGTTTTCTTGACATCGTAAATCATTTGAATTTAACACAATTCGATTTCAAATTTATCAATTAATCAAACATGATTTCAAAATGATTTCAAATTTTAGGCTCTTAAATTTTT
>CM062102.1:1668396-1817446 GCA_031163375.1 Conogethes punctiferalis
CACACTGACCATAATGATGCCGATTTATGAAACTTGATGTTTAAATGAATCTAATCATTCACCAAACCAGATCCTTTTCTATCGCCCTTTTTGGTTGATGATTTGGTTAGAACAAGGATCATTATATATAAAGAGCCACAAACTTTTTTTTATGGAATGGTAGGTATATCCATCCATCTGTCGAAAAAAAACTTATTGCAAACAAAAAAGAATTTGAGATGCTGCTGCCCGTCATCGGCTTGTGGTATTTAGCTAAGCCTTCAATCGTGATGGTTATACTGCCAAAACCCGGTTGCCAAAGCCTCATTTGTTGTTCAGCAGGATGCACCACGGGCAGGTGAGGGTGGCTTGGACCGAAAAGATGATAGGTTGCTCCGTCACAAACCAATTATCCTAAACCTATCAACCTGGCAACAAAAAAACAACCTTGTCTCTATGATATACAATTTTTTTTTTTATAGTGGCTCGACATAATGGCTTCCCTACGCCTGATGGAAAGCGAGAGAGAAGCCCAAGTCGCTGTGACAACGGGCAAGTAACTGGTCAGTTACCTGTCAGTTGCCACCGCCATGCCGGCCCAACCCCAACCCCCCACGAGCTCCGGGAACCCTACTCACCGGCAGAAACACGACCCAGAGGTCATTTGACTGCGGTATTCTATAGGGTGGAGGTCCTTCCCCGGACGGCGGCTCAATTCGAGCGAAGAGTCGCTATGCCCTACCTCTCTTTAACAATTAAATACGAGTGTACCTACTCCAAACATATTTTTAGCGTGCTATAGTTGGTAATAAAAGATAATTTGTTTGGGCTCTGTATTACAAAATCTTAAGGTCAGTGTGGTGTCTTTCGTAAGCATCGTAAGCCTTGAAGTTGAGGTCATTGACTTCTATTGCATACGAGCTGTTCAGCTTATTTACTATTTTAACCGATTCCTTAGGAATATTCTGGGACCCTCAAGGGGTGTCATGATAATTTCTGTGGGGCAGGTAACCCCTAGGGAGTGAGCCTGTTGGGTCTGCCGTTCAGGGCAGACAGCGCTGGCGGTGTCATGGTCGTATGGGTTATCTCAGGCCCCTTGACACCGCCCCCATAGGCGCACGACGAAGGGTCCGGTGTTTTTAGTGGGTATTTCCCGTCTCACTTCCATCTTCCCGGGGCGGTATGAGTCCCACATACCCTGCCGCTCCCCCGAGCGGCAGGCATGCATAAACGCATTTTCACCGAAGAAAAAAAAAAGGTAACGGGTGAAACTTTGTAATAATTTATTGTCAGCCTTTTTTATTTTGAATTTGAGATTTCGAAACGTATTATGTTTGATTTTGAAGACTGAAGGTCAAAAGATTCAAATGATTTAAATACATAGTTGTTTAAGTATACGTTCAATCCTTATTCTTTAGCTTCCAAACTTTAATAAAGATTATGATAATAGTTATAATACATAAATATCCGGCCAAGTGCAAGTCGGACTCGTGCACGAAAGAAAAAGTAGATGGATACATAGTACCACTTCAGAATAATATCTTGCGCAAACTATTCAGTTTAGAAAAAAATATATGTATAGAAGCCTCGATATAATTTTAAAGACACACGTATGGGTTTGATATTTTTGTTTTCAGTTTAAGTAGTAGGTAGGTAGGAGTTAGGAAGCGGGACCGCAAAATGTATTATTAAATATTTATTTTATTTTGTGTTAATCTCAGGATTCGAACCCGGGACCTGTTGGTTGGCACCTGCAACGACTAGACCTAAAAGGCAGTCAATAATCATAAAAGTAATACATACTAACAGACGCAAATGCGAAATTACACAATAACACAACATATCCGCCGCTCATTTTATGGCCCAACCTCAGGCGATCGACCGGTTTAAAGGGCTACGCTCTAATACCCAACGCATACCTCTTATGCCCTACGTAATAAGGTTGCAATTCGCGTAATTCCTACAACATATAGCTATGCCCTTAAAGTTTTAAGTATATCGCGTTAAGAGTCAAAATCGAGTGTGATTTCAAGCAATTCTGATGCAATTTTCCCGTTATCATCCATACCGACTTTATAGTGTTAAGTAAATGATTAAAATGCGGCATTTTGAAATGCTAAGAGAGGTAGGGCATAGCGAATCTTCGCTCGAATTGAGCCGCCCGTCCGGGGAAGGACCTCCACCCTATAGAATACCGCAGTCAAATGACCTCTGGGTCGTGTTTCTGCCGGTGAGTAGGGTTTCCGGAGCTCGTGGGGGGTTAGGGTTGGGCCGGCATGGCGGTGGCAACTGACAGGTAACTGACCAGTTACTTGCCCGTTGTCACAGTGACTTGGGCTTCTCTTTCGCTTTCCATCAGGTGTAGGGAAGCCATTATGTCGAGCCACTATAAAAAAAAAAAAAAAAAAATGCTAAGTACCTTTCGTTGCGGATTTGCTCGTGAGGTTCGATGGCGTAGTAGTTTGTAAGCGGTTTGGATCCTGGTTCGGACATTTTGGGAAATAAATAATAATAAATAAAATACTTTATTTCTTTTACAAAGGTTTACATAACTAAAGTAATCGAAGTCACCTTGTAAGCAAAAGGAAATAGACTGGCTCGATGGCTCATTTGGTAGTGACCTCTGCCTTCTGAGCCTAGGGTTATGGGTTCGATTCCCGCATAGTACAAACATTTGTGTTCATGAACATGTCTGTTTGTAATTGGTCTGGGTGTTTACTATGTATAATATGTATTTATTTACAAAAAAAAGTATCTAAGTAAGTTTATCAATTGTCTACATAGTAGGTACCCATAGTACAAGCTTCGGCTTTGTTTGGGCCTAGATTTGACCGTGCGTGACCAATTAAGCCTCAAAGTGTGAGGATGAACACCTTGCCGATGGCGAGCGGTACGATGATAAAATGAAGCTGTTGGCATTATTTCGAACAGTTCTTCAGAACAGTAGGCCTACTCTTGAAACCAATCTCGATTTCAATCCTAACAAATTAAGTAATATTTAATCATAAATGAACGTATATTTAAATTTTCCTGTATTTGGTAGTTTACATTTTGTTACATTATGACCACCCCAAGTCATAGTTCATTCATTCTCTGTATATTATCTGTACTAGATCCTGCAGAAGATTTCGATCCCAATCCCATTTGGTTCAAGAGTACCTACCCTGAACCCATTGTAAAATCGATAGAACGTGTGTGTTCTATCTAAAGAGGCAAAGTTCCGCCGCCTCAGGCTACTAAGCCTACCCCAAAAGCCTTTTTAATCATTTCTTACGACAGGCAGGCATACCTCAGTATTCCAAGGCTCTTCACTTGCCATTATTAACCTCCGGTCCATAATTAAAACAGAACGAAGACTAACTTAACACCTGTTTAAGCAACGAGCAAAACAAATTGCTCAGTCGTGACCTGCAGCGCCGGTGACCTCAATGTGGTTTATCAGACGTGACTCTTCACTTTGCAAATCAAATTTTGTGTGAAGACCTTAATTTAATACATAAACAACATTACATAAGCATCAATGTCTATAATAGGGATAATAGGGCCTTTGGGATTATGGTTTGGAGAGCCTTGCGCTTCGGTCGGCGGCCCCGAGGAAGACGACAACACTTGTTTTCGGGCATAGTGGTTATTAGTCTGGGTGTTTTCTATGTATAATTATGTATACATTTACAAAAAAGTATCTAAGTAAGCTTAAATGGGCAATATGGGCATGGGCGGGTCACGTATGCAGACTGGAGGCAAACAGATGGACCAGAATTGTAACTCAGTATCAGCCTACAGATGGCCACCGTTTGAGAGGCAGACCGAGGAAAAGATGGCGTGACGACCAGGATCATTTTTCTACGGTCTGGCAAGAGCTGGCTGAAGATCGCGAGGAGTGGAAAAAACTGGGGGAGGCCTTTGCCCAGCAGTGGGACAGTAGAGGCTAGTCAAAAAAAAATCTAAGTAAGTTTATCAGTCGTCTAGTACCCATATTACAAGCTCGGGCTTAGTTTAAGGCTAGATGGCGCTGTGTGGGCCAGCTTGGCATGTCTTGGGTTAATTATTAACTGGTTTCTTTCTTTTCAGTCCTATGACGACTTCTTCAAGGCCCTCCTCTTCAACGCCCGAGTGATAGTGCAGATCTTCTTCGTGATGGGAGGTTTCCTCATGGCTTACAAGATGCTGGTCTACGCTGAGACGCACCCGTTCTCCTTCAAGACGGTTCCTATGGCTCTGGTCAACAGATGGCTGAGGTATGTTTTTTTAGTCATCATCATCATCTCGGATCAGGAGCTCGGTGGCGCCGCGTTCTTGTTCGCTTAACAATGATCGCATTGTTGTGCAACCATTGGCGCGGTCAATCCGATGATGGGTGACCAAAATTTGACACCGATTTCCTCCGTGCTTCGGAAGGCACGTTAAGCTGTTGGTCCCGGGTGCTATCTTTATCAACTCAGATAGCAGTCGTCACATCATATCAGAGATTATGATAACTCTAACGCCCAACTGGGAATGGGTATAGCTTACCCTAAGTGTTGCGGAGGTCTGATAGCAGTCGCTCTGTGTAAAAGCTTAGCCCTCGCCAAATCTCTCAGTTTGGGAAGCCGACCCTGAGACAATCGGGAAAAAGGCTAGTCTTTGAAATTTACAAATTTTTTGCAACAGTTTTTATGTCCATTTAAAAAAAATGAATGAAAAAGGATTTATATATAGAAACCTCATTTTTTGAAGTAGGCAGGTTAAAACATTGAAATACAGAGGTAATTCAATTCCGAGGCAAAATCACTAACATCGGAAAATGATAAAACTTTTTGAACACACATATGAAATGTTTGCAGTCCTAATTGGGCTATTTTTGCCAGTAAATTGAATATTGAAATATTTACGTTCATTAATGAAATTTGGCTTACATACGATGGAAAAGCCTACGCTAATAACTGCTATGATATGGTATGAGAGGTAGGGCATAGCGAATCGAATTGAGCTGCCCGTCCGGGGAAGGACCTCTGCCCTATAGAATAACGCAGATAGATGACCTCCGGGTCGTATTTCTGCTGGTGAGTAGGGTTTACGGAGTTCGTTGGGTAAGCGCTGCATCTGCAGCCGGGGGTTAGAGTTGGGCTGGCATGGCGGTGGCAACTGACACCAGACTGACCGGTTACTTACCCGTTGTGACTAGTGGTGACTAGGGCTCCTCTTTAACTTTCCATCAGGCGTAGGGAAACCATTATACCGTGCTTTCTTTATGATAGAGGGGGCATACCACGGAACAATGTATTTGCTTCGTGGGGCATACGGGCCTGAAAGTCACCTGATGGTAAGTGATCACTTCAGCCCATAGACACCGCAACGCCAGGGGAGTCACAGGTGCGGTTTAATTAGTGTTACTGTTAAAACTAATCTATCTATTTATCTATACCTTAGTGTTAGGTAACACTAGTACGCATTAATGCGTCAACATCATTATTTACATAATTACATTTTCTTGATAAATTGACAAGACTTATCAAAGGATCCTAAGACACAGTGGCTCTAATAACATAGTAACTATTCTGCTGTAATATTCCGTCTATTCATTAATCATTGTTCCTAGGTACGTCGCGATTCGTCCTTTATAATAAGCAGATAGTATCCATTTTAATTATTTATCCGCAAAACGACGGATAAAGTATACAAATTACCATCAAAAATGTCATTTGCCTCAGTCACAACGGTTGGGAGGCGTGTTAGTGACCGTACATCAACAATCTCATCTTCATCTTTAGCCTATTGCAGTCCACTGCTGGACATAGGCCTCTCCAGTTGTTCCCCACTTAGGGCAAACATCTGATATACGCATAATCGCCACGCTGGGCAGGCGGGTTGGCGATCGGACAAACATCTGGAGGATAATATACCCACATCAACTATACAACAATACAAAAAAAGTATCCCAAAGTAAGTAGCTTAAGCACTTGTGTTACGGGTATCAGAATAACGAGAACACCATAAATCAATACTTAAATACAAATATAAACACCCAGACACGGAACAAATACAAGTCTTCATCAAACGAATTTTTGTCCCGGGTAGGAATCGAACCACGACCCTTTGTTCAGAAGGCAGGGGTCACTACCAATTGCGCCACCGAGCCAGTCAATTCAATAAGCTTTAAGCCAAGGGTCGTGGGTTCGATCCCCACACATTACAAACATTTGTGTGCATGAACATGTCTGTTTGTATTGATCTGGGTGTTTTCTATGTATAATATGTATTTATTTACAAAAAAATGTATCTAAGTAAGTTTATCAGTTGTCTAGTACCCATAGTACAAGCTTCGGCTTAGTTTGGGGCTAGATGGCGCTGTGTGGCCCAGCGTGGCATGTCTTGGGTTATTTATTTATTGAAGGTTCTTAAGTCGTATCCATAGCCCCATTCAGAAAAGTCGCAAGTGTCCAATATAATAATATCTATCTATTCTTTTCCAGGCTCATACCGACTGTCCTAGTGGTTATGGGACTGGCCATGACCTGGATCCAGCATCTGGGCTCTGGACCCATGTGGGACGCGGTGGTCAAGCGTGAGCGTGACCTGTGCCGGAAGAACTGGTGGCAGCTGGTCATCCTGATGCCGAATGTGTTCCCGTTCGAGAACCTCTGCTTACCACAGGCTTGGTAAGTTAAATCTAAGTTTCTACTCACCATCATCATTCAAGCAAAGGTTTAGAGGTTCTCTGGGTAAGCGGGTTGGCGATTGCAGGGCGTAGCTTCTCGCTCCGGTGACGCTGCTGCTTGTCATCGGCTCGTGGTATTTAGCTACACCTTCAATCGTGATGGTTACCGCCACTAGTCGGTTGCCAGAGGTTCGTTTGTTATTCGGCAGGATGCACCACGGATAGATGAGTGTGACAGGAGCGAAAGATGATAGGTCCTTTGCATTCGCCGTTTTAATAGCGTAACGATATTTTGCTTTTTTTCTTTGGAAATGCCTTTACGTATACACACCCGGGTTATGTGGGTCTCACTTCCAACTAGTCTATCTAGTGGTTAAACCGCTCAAGAAAGTTGTATGCAAGAGATCGCCTAAATTGTACCAAAAGATGTTTGTTATACTTTTTTTCTCTAATTGTTTGTATTTTATGCAATAGGAAATACCTATATATATATATCTATCGATAATAGGTAGGATGTTCATACAAATTTAATGTAGGTATACTCGTATGCGCATATTTCTGTAAACAAAATCTTCCTTGAAATTGGCAGTTACAAAATCACAGTACAATTTCACGGGTGTTGCATACAAGAATAGTACAATGTTATCGTCGTTTACATGGTATTCAACAAAGCTAACACGCATTTCCTCTGTCTTGCAATTATTCGTACAGTTTCTACTACTTCTAATTTGCGTTTTAATGGTAAATCAAATTTGTTCGGCCGAGAGACACGCCAAACGCAAATCGTGTACTATTTATGTATTAATTAGCTTATCCCGTATTCGTTTATCTGTAATTTTGACGATCGTTACATAATTCCAGAGTAATTGTTTTAAATTAATATAAATAAAGAGTTATGGAATGGGATGTAATGGGACGACCCACCAGCTTTTAGCTTCAAGCCAACCTCACCTGCCCGTGGTGCATCATGCCGAATAACAAACGAGGCTCTGGCAACCGACTGGTGACGGTATAACCATCACGATTGAAGGCGTATCTAAATACCACAGGCCGATGACGGGCAGCAGCGTCACCGGAGCGAGAAGCTACGCCCTGTGATGGCCAACCCGCCTGCCCAGCGTGGCGATATCAGGTATATCCCCTAGAAGTTTTCCCTAAGTGGCGAACAACTGGAGAGGCCTATGTCCAGTAGTAGACTGCAATAGGGTGATGATGATGATAAGTTTCTAAAACGCTTGCTTCTTCCTCAGGTACCTTGGCACTGACACTCAGCTCTTCCTCATCACCCTGGTGGTGATGCTCATCATTTGGCGCTGGCCCAAGAGCGGAGTGCCAGTCCTCACCTCGGTGATGGCCATCAGTCTCATCATCCCGTTCCTGCAGAGTTACTTCATGAAGCTGTTGCCTATCAGAGTCAGCATCTTCCCTGAGTAAGTACTTACGTTATAGATATTTGTACTCCAATTTCTATGGTTATTTTACAGTAGCGTTGACGCACTGTATAGGGGCTTCTCCTTGCTCGGTGGAAAGCGAAAGAGAAGCCTGTGTGGTGTGAGATGTCTATTGTCTATGTATGTAGGAGAACGTACAAGTCACCAAACCAATATTTGCTTCTTTCCTACCCTATGGGGACCTATTATTATCAGTGGTCCAACTGGGAATAATAGGTTTAAAGGAATAATATCATATGTGCCAGCAAAAACTTCCACATTTGAGCGGCTGAGTCAGAAATTGGCGAGGTTTTCTATTCACTGAATAAATTATGATAGTCAGCATAAATGTCCACAGCTGGACATAGGCCTCCCCTCCAATGAACCTTTTTATAGTCTCAATCAATGGGTCTTCTAATTGTTATCCTAATCAGGTCGTCATCGGTTCGGCGAGGGTAGAAATTAAAGATTATTATACCATTTTATGAATTAGTCTTTTCGCGAAGTAGTCCTTTCATGAGTTAGTCCTTTGGCTAAGTAGCCATTATTAGCGAAGCGAAGTAGTCCTTAGCTAAGTGGGCGTTTTCCGAAGTACATAGTCCTTTCCGACTCGGTGGCCATTTTGCGAATTAGGCATCAGGCGATTAAACGGCGTCGTTGCCGCTTCAACTTACTATTAATTCTTTATCCTTTGTACTTTGGTTCTTCTGCGAACATCCTCATTTCAGATTCCGCCACATAAAGAATCTCCGAACATAGCGCAAAGAAACTCTGTCCTTAGCTCGTTGAGCTACTTACTTGAGCTTAATCTTCAAAATAAACATCTATTTCCAGATCCATAAGGGACATTTTCGGATACAACTACACGTTCTACCACGCATACGTATCAGCTCAAGGTAACTGGGCTGGCTACCACCTCGGAGTATTGACCGCCTACTTCTACCACCGAGCTCAGACCGAGAAATGGAACTTGAGGGAATCTTTGGTGAGTATTTTTTTTTTATAGTGGCTCGACATAATGGCTTCCCTACGCCTGATGGAAAGCGAAAGAGAAGCCCAAGTCGCTGTCACAACGGGCAAGTAACTGGTCAGTTGCCACCGCCATGCCGGCCCAACCCTAACCCCCCACGAGCTCCGGAAACCCTACTTACCGGCAGAAACACGACCCAGAGGTCATTTGACTGCGGTATTCTATAGGGTGGAGGTCCTTCCCTGGACGGGCGGCTCAATTCGAGCGAAGATTCGCTATGCCCTACCTCTCTTAAGAGTATGCAGCAGAAAGGCCTATGTCCAGCAGTGTACTGTAATAAGCTGATGATGTAGTACCTGATATTCACTTAGTCGTCTTCTGCGACAGCTATGGAATGAGACGAGCTGGTCTTATTCTAAATCCGGAAACCGCAAACACAACTCAACCAGGCGCGGATTCAGCGCTCAAAAATGGCTGTGGGCACACCTTTTCTTTTTACCTATCTCATCTGCCTCATGATGGAAGGGAGGCAGGGAATATCTACAAAAAAGTGGAATAATACCCTTAAGCATCCTTCAAGCACTGCACCTTTGCACAGGATCTACTTGTTAAGATATGCCTAATCTATTTCCCTCTAGAAAGAAAGATAGAAAAAAGAGAGGTAGGGCATAGCGAATCATCGCTCGAATTGAGCTGCCCGTCCGGGGAAGGACCTCCACCCTATAAAATACCGCAGCCAAATGACCTTCGGGTCGTGTTTCTGCTGGTGAGTAGGGTGTCCGGAGCTCGTGGGGGGTTAGGGTTGAACCGGCATGGCAGTGGCAACTGACAGGTAACTGACCAGTTACTTGCCAGTTGTCACAGCGACTTGGGCCTCTCTTACGCTTTCCATCAGGCGTAGGAAGCCATTATGTCGAGCCACTATAAAAGAAAAAAAAAGGTTTCCTTAATTTCAAAGTACAAACAAACTACTAAAGCCAGCGCAAGTATCATCAGCCAGTGAACAATGTGACGTCACAAGTCTAACAAGATTGTTGGCATGCCCATCGTGCCCACAACAGTGGATCCGTGCCTGAACTCAACCTTTAAAATCCTCTTTCAGGGAGTAAAGCTTCTATTCCTGGCGTCGATCCCCATCGCCGGTGGAGCGGTTCTGATGGATGGGACCTCCATCATCGCGTAGCGTCTGCCCTCGAAGCTGCCGTGTTCAACGCTCTCAACCAAACTTCTTCGCTCTAGCTATCTGTGTGTTCATCATTGGATGCTTCTATAGAATGAACAGTAAGTATTGATAAACTATAGGGTACCTATACTCCGATATTAGGTGGAATTTCTTCATCGTCAGTTGGAGGTTTCTTCTAACAAAGATGTTTAGATAGTCTACTGTTTATCTAGGTACCTTTTCTTCTTCGTCAAAAGAGTCTTGTAACAAATTGACGTCAAGATAACAGAAAGAGTGCACTTTCAGTTCTTTTAGCATAGATCCCTTAAAAGTATCTACTTTGTAACAGTCAGCTCTTTTTTGAACAAGAGCTGGTAACCATTAATTTATAAAAACTTGATCTTAATGGAAACCTTATCTGTAAAAAAGAATACCTACGAGTATACATCAAGCGGGCCGCAGACTTGTTTGCCACCTAGGGTGGCACCTAGGTGGTATAAAAAAACAGATTTTCTTGCTCTTTCGTGCTTCCGGTGACGATAATGACGCTGATTTTTGGTGATATGGTACACTGGAGCACTGACATATATAGACCTGATGTTCTGACCCGGTTTTGAAAGTCAGTTTGCACATTGCAAAAGAAAAACATACTTATTAAAATATATGGATACCATTTTTGAATTAGCGAATTTGCAATTCTGTATAATTTCTGCTCTTTTCTACCAGGGATCTACGTGGGTGCCGTAGAATGGGGTCCACTGCAGCCGCTGGGCAGGATGTCCTACTGCGCTATGTTGCTCCACGCTACCGTTTTGAGGACCTACGGAGGTCAGATGAGGAGGTCCTTCTACGCTACCGATTATACTGCGGTTTGTATTCATTATTCATACTTTAAGCATATTTTTCAAAAGCTTTTTACTGGCCTTGTTAGTATGTTAGTGTGCGGCAAATCTTGCGAGCTGAATTATTCCGGTCGTCAGATAAGGTTGGAATTTGGTATTCTTACGTAACCAATGTGACAATGCAATAAAGAGGGGGCGCGATCCACTCATAGGGGGCGTAACGGTGTGGTGGGTACGAGGCACGGGTGGGCACGAGGTCCGCCCGGGGAGCACTCTATTGCTTTCCGGAGCCGGGGGTAGGAATATTCGCCTTCCCCGGACCAGGAATGGTACCATGAAGCTTACCTCAAGATGGAGTCGGAAGGTGGCCATAGGAATTTAAATAACCCAAGACATGCCACGCTGGGCCACACATCGCCATCTAGCCTCAAACTAAGTCGGAGCTTGTACTATGGGTGCTAGACAACTGATTAACTTACTTAGATATGTACTATTTTTATAAATAAATACATTTTATACATAGAATTTCTAAACTGAACAAGATAAAACCGTCGGATTTGGACTCGTTTACGTCTTAATAGTACAAGACAAGCAAGCAAGCAAGAAATAAAAGCTTTTTTTAAATAAATTTATTAACATTCGTTATGGTTTGCGGTTAAGCAACCGCCATTTAAGCCTTTAAGAAGTATTGTGGTCTACGAGTATGACGCGCTCACCTAACAAAATTTCCGATTCACTCTACATAGTGTCTAGCTGAGCGAGTGTCGAATTATTAAAGGTGGTGTACATTTTCAGATCAAAAATCTCGATAGATAGATATTCTTTATTACGCACCATACAATTGACATAAAAACTAGGTATTACAGACACTTGTTGCACAATTTAGGCAGCCTATAGCGATATAAGCAATCTCTTCCAGACAACCTTAGAGTAGAGGAAGGTTAAAAACGTCGTAGATCGACAATACTTGTTCATTCGCAGCAAGGCAAAAAGATAGTACCTACCTACTAAGAAAATAAATTAATTTATTCTTGCCAATTATTACAAACATCTTACATCAGTCTTACATGGACTTGAGAGAGAATATGGCAGGCTGATACCTGAACTAGAATAAATCCTGTGTCATCAACCCTCCACCCCATACAATGATCAGATACAGATAACAAGTATGCAAAATGAAGAGTAATCGTTTTTCTAACTTCTATTCTATCTTCCAGATAATGTTATACGCCGGTATTGTGTGCACCACCTACCTCTTTGCTCTGCCCCTATACCTCTTCGTTGAAGCCCCTGCTTGCCAGCTTCAGAAACTGCTCTTAGGCCCTAAGAGACCACCAAAGAAAGACCAAGAAGATCCCAATGGAAACCAAGTGAAGCCGGGAATCTCCACCATTTCTGTATCAACAGTATCTACTCATATATAAGTTATGTTTAAGGAATATACAAGGTGATTGATGTATTGTAAAGATACCTTCAAAGTTATAGACTTAAGATGTAAAAGAGAGTGATACATAATAGAGTATTCGCTAGATAGGGCAAAGTTGGCGAAATGCAATAGTGACACAAGTCAAAATATTACGAATGTAATAAATAATAAACCGATGTTTACGCAGGCAAAGCCGCGGGCAGCAGCTAGTAAATAATAAATAAATAATCCAAGACATGCCACGCTGGGCCATACAGCGCCACCTAGCCCCAAACTAAGCGGAAGCTTGTACTATGGGTTCTAGACAACTGATACACTTACTTAGATACTTTTTTTTCGTAAATAAATACATATGATACATAGAAAACACCCAGACCAATACAAACAGACATGTTCATGAACACAAATGTTGGTACTGTGCGGGAATCGAATCCACGACCCTTGGCTTAGAGGGCAGAGGTCACTACCAAATGGGCCATTTAGTCAGTCAACATTATATTCAAGCAAGTCAGAAATACAGTCAGCAATAGAATTATATAGATGTTAGTCGACTAACAAGAAACAAAACAAACAAAGACATATTTTGAGTTGTGACACTATTGCATTATCAGTTAAACTTTTGCCAATGACTGACTAGCCCCTGGTGTATTTTATATCATTCAGTTCACTTGGGATGGGAACTTTTGGAAACAGACATTATGGCATCACTTCAATCGTTTTCTGAAGATTCCGGCTAAAGTCATATCAATGTTACGCAATATTTCTTTTTCTGTTTAATTCGTATGAATTTCATCATTATAAAATAAGGTAGAATAAAAACAAGTCAATAGGGCCGATTTTAAGTTTGTGACTAAATTTCTACCAAACTACAATTGAATAGGTGTAAGGCTTCAGTTCAAGTAATGCTCAATTAATTTAAGAGTAGAAGTTAGTCAGCTGAGAGAAAAGAATCATCTAACATCTGCACAGAATTTTCAAAAGAAAAAATAATTATTTTCAGTTTTCTTTTCTCATGCAAAATAAAATAGGCGCTCAGACGTCTAGTTGCAGAAACGGTCCGTTCAAACTAACTAACTAACTTTTAGAAATGTTCTTAGGACCCAAATAAATATGTTTTCTTTTGATTCTGTGGCTGCTTAAATTATAAACAGATATTAATTAATAAATAACCCAAGACATGTCACGCTGGGCCACACATCGCCACCTAGCCCCAAACTAAGCCGAAGCTTGTACTACGTGTACTAGACAACTGATAAGCTTACTTAGATACTTTTTTTTGTAAATAAATACATAATACATAGTGAACACCCAGACCAATATAAACAAATATAATAAACACAAATGTTTGTACTGTGCAGGAATCAAACCCACGACTTTTGGCTCAGAAGGCAGAGGTCACTACCAAATAAGCCACCGAGCCAGTCTCATATGACGTCAACTCGATAGTTGTAATATCGATGTCGCAGTCATCTGGTTGAATCTCCTATTCAATTGAATGGCTAGCGCGTTCATTGAATGACGACATTTAATTAAATGCCTAAAGGACAACTCGCCAAGTTATTTACTGAACCGTTCAACGTCTTTACTGAACGTCATTTTGAAGTCAGTTTAAAGTAAATCGAATCAAAAAAATATCAAGACTGTTCATATCTTTTTGATCATGTTTGACGCCATATTTGTTTTGGCTAAATTACAATCACCTGACTGCTTTTACGTCCGTTCTGATCAAAGGGCTATATTGTAGTCAACGTTCGGTCTAGTCATTCAATTAATTGTTTTGATTCAATGTGTCGTGAAATTCAATTGACTAGGAGATTCAACCAGATGACTGCGCCATCGATATAGTCTTTCGATTGTCAACTTTTGATCGGCAACCCTAATTTGTAAAGTGAAAGACCCACATCACGGAGTCACGTAATCGATAAACGACAATTCGTCACCGAATTTCCTCACACAATCGCCCACACCATGATATAGTAATCGATTTATCGTTACATCGTCGTCTGACAGTATTGGATTACCGTTTGATATGTAGCTGGGGAGGAATGCGTCAATTAATCGGACAATCGATGTCTGATGGGTAAATAGATGCTCTTCGACGATTATCGATTCAGCAGAGTCAATGAGATTTGGAGGGGATTTGTAATCTGCAGATTGTGAACAAGGAGTTTCTGACAAAATTTGCGCAAGATGGCGTGTAAGCGTTGAATGCAAAAAGCTTAAGACCGAAGAGAAATAATTGAGGGGAAATTCTTATATTTGGGTCAAAAACACCACGTGGGCATTAAAAAATCCAGGAAAGAAATGTGGTATATAATTGTAGTATACAAAGAAACCAATATTTTTTTTTGTATATTTTTGACGACGTCATTCTAAAACTACTTACGGCAATTTATGAAAACGATCCGGATTAAATAAAACTTGCTTAAATAACCTTAGTCTGACATTAAAAGACCCCAAACCCAGTTGTTATGCAAAAATCTTTTAAAATAAAACCTTTTCACTCGTTCAATGAATCTAAGTGTTTTGCCACATCAATCTTTTCAATTATGCTGGAAAATTTAACTAACATCTTTGAAACCGTATCAATGTTTCTAAAAACTTTTAATGGACTTGAATATTATAGATTTTCTTATAATAAAACATTGAAAAAGTTTATTATAGTGAATTAATGGTTATATTATGAAGGTGTGTGATATAGTGCGGCTAGTTTTATAATACGAGTAATACATAATTATCTTTAATTTTTACGTACCTACTTAATTTTAAATTCTTAGATTAATAATTTTGTACATATTACTTAACTGTATAAAATTAATAAGATTAATTGAAATAAATCTTTTATACTGTGCAATTGAAATTATAATTTTTCAACATAATTAAATATAAGACAACACAAATAAAAGAAAATAATCGACTTGTTTTTTTTTATGAAACCCCAGCTAAAAAGGCCTTATTAATAATATTTTTTTGATTAATACCAAAAAAATATTATCATAATTATTGATATTAATAAAAAAAAATATTATTCAAAATCTTTATCCCGCTGTAAGGCTTAGCGAAACTAATAAAATTGCCATTTATTGGCGATTCACTTTTTATCATCCAGAATTTATGTGATTTAACTCAAAAAATTCACACTGTGGAAGCAGCTCTTCTAAAAATCGTCTTGTATGCTTATCGTTATAGACATAATGCATACCTACTATTAATAATCTTTATGATTTTTGATATTCTTTCAATTAAAAATTTAATTTCCGTAGTCTAAATAAATAAAATAAATAAATAACCCAAGACATGCCACGCTGGGCCACACAGCGCCACGTAGCTCCAAACTAAGCCGAAGCTTGTACTATGGGTACTAGACAACTGATAATCTTACTTATATACTTTTTTTTTATAAATTAATACATATTATACATAGAAAACACCCAGACCAATACAAAGACTAAACTAAAATCCCAAATATGGAGGAAGTAGCTCCACTGACAAAAGCGAAGCTCTAAAATTTTGATTAGAGATGAAGCGGTAATTTGTATTCTTTCTCTGTTACCATGCTTCCAATTGGGTACCTTGACGTATTATAGCCTTAATACCAGACGTGGTACGTTTTAAATCTGCAATAAGCCAACTGACAAGATAGGCAATCCCAAGGCGTGATTAACTAAAGATATGTCATAGATCCGATTAGAAGCACTGGTTACCATCGGTTGCTGTCCTTATTCTGTGTATGGATTGTGTAATTGATACTGTTAAAATATACTGTTTATACTTTTATCAGGTATGTAAAGGTGCGACTTGTCTCCCCTCTCCATATACTCCACTCGAGTTATCATACTCGTATTTTCGCTCCAAGCCACTTCCCCCTGTGATGCATCCTACCGAATAACAAACGAGGCTCTGGCAACTGAACGGTGGCGGTATAACCAACACGATTCATCTCAGTGAAGCTGTAATAATATAATATACCCGCAGCATGCTCTTACCACCCCAGTAAATAGTGAGGGATGTAAGGGAGCGCCCTATCATCTCCCGCTCCAAGCCAACCTCACCTGCCCGTGGTGCATCATGCCGAATAACAAACGAGGTATAACTATCACAATTGAAGGCGTAGCTAAAAATACCACAGGCCGATGACGGGCAAAAGCGTCACCGGAGTTAGAAGCTATTGTTACATTGTCCAATCCACAGATTACCCCGTGGTCCAATCCAGTCCAATCTAACCGCGTAAATAGGAGTAACGCCCAATTAATTATCCATAGACACTAAGATCGGACAGACAGGCTGGAGACGAGCGCAATGTTTGAGCCCGGTGCGTCCCTCGGCCCGTTTTAATTGTTAATGGCCTACCGCTCATGGGTATGTGATCCTTTTCACTTTGATCTTGTCAATTTGATATCTACGTTAGCATGGTATAACTGTTATTGACATCGCTTGTAGATTTAGAGGTCAGGCCAAGAAAAAAGTTGTTGCAGCTTTTTAAGAAAAACCTGGTCTATTACAAAATATCAATACACATTAATTTATAGTTATTAAAACGTCTACGGTCTCATCACATAGATACTGTTATTGACAGTCCTATTCCTTTTTTTTTTTTTACGTCGGGATTGCTTTTACGCATACACCAGGGCCCTGGGTACGGGACACCTGGGTTATGTGGGGCTCACTCCTATTTAGCGGAGAATACCCACTAAACCCGACGGTGGTCCGCTACGAGCACTCTGTCTGAGGAGGGTCGGGATGCCCGAAGGGATTCGACACAACCAAGTGAGTATTCCTACTTTAACTTACTCCTTAATGATTGATTTCCACTAGAAAAAATGTCGTCTAAAAGTAAAATCTTATTTCTTAGGTATTTGCTGGGTGAGCGCTCCATCGTCAACTGTTATTCTATCATCCTATTTTCTTTTATGAATGAGATGGCAAACGGGCTTGAAGGTCATTTATAAATAAATAATAAAAAAAAAAATTAACGTTTATTAATCATGAAAATGTTTTACAAAAAAGGTTTTCACTGTCTCCCACACTAGGCAGCGCCTGTCTCGTGGGAGTCAGGTATACAGATACATATTTCACATTAGTCTGCTGGACACATTATAGTTTAACATGGAAAAGAAAATAGAAGCTAATAAATAAAAATTTGATGGTAGGTAAGTGATCACTTCAGGTTCGGTGGCTTAATTGGTAGTGACCCCTGCCTTCTGAACCAAGGGTCGTGGGTTCGAATCCCACCCGGGACAAACATTCATGTGATGAACACTTGTGTTTGTTCCGTGTCTGGGTGTATATATTTGTATTTAAGTATTTATTTGTGGTACCTTCGTTGTTCTGATACCCATAACACAAGTGCTTAAGCTACTTACTTTGGGATCAGAGCAATGTAGGTATATGATGTTGTCTAATATTTATATTTATTTATTTATTTACTTCAGCCCATAGACACCGCATTACCAGGGAAGTCACGGGTGCGTTGCCGGCGCTTCAGAAATCTGTAGTCGCTTTTGCTCGAAAAATTGCAGCCGGTAGCTGATGCCAAAAGACATGTCAATATGGGTCAAACCTTGAAAGATAAGTTTGACCCATTTCCCTACTTCAAATTGAGCTGTAATTTTGCATACCTGCGTAATAAAAATCATATGACAACGCAATATTAATGATCGTATTTGTTATGTGATATTCTGTGTTAATTTTTTATGTTAATAAACACGGGAAATATACATTGAATACATTCCATTCTATATTCTTACCGTTCCGAGAATAGGTGTGTAGCTTTGTGTCAATCTCTGGTTCATATCAGAAGACCACAGGCAAGCTGGTTGGACGAAATCCGTGAACTCAGCTGCAGTCTTTAACTTCATCAAAGCTATATCTTTGGCCACGGTTTTTGCGTCAAAATTTTCGTGCATTATTATTTTGTGGATCTAGAAATAAAGTGATGATAATGTAGGTTCATTATAATTGAAGTATCCATAAATCAAAACGTCGTTTTAAATATTATTAGACGTAGATAAATACATCTGAATTTTTATTAGTTACTGATTTGTTTGATGATCAAACTAAGCTATAAGTAATCACAGTGGTGAATTTTAGTCATGCTTCATCTAACGAATTCAAAAACGCATTTTTGCGATAATTACTTAAATAATACGTTAATGACCTAAAATTTTGACACTTTACGAAGGGACCATAGTCTTTGCTAATAAAAACGTGATGATATTTCTTTGAAATATACTAAATATGTTTTTGTATTTTTATGTACGAGTATGTCATGGTGATAAAAAATGATAGGTACCTACCTATTTGTTAGACAGAAAAAAATGTACGAGAAATAACTTTTGTAATATTCCGTTTATATCACCTGCATGTGATATTTTTCTATTCCAAAACATGCCTCGGGGAACCTTTAACATTTTCAAAACGAAAAGTCCTAGCGACTTTTTGTCATTTCTGCCCCAATTAACTGCCTGAAAAAATGCGCCCATATTTTTATCCAATTTCGACGCAACCTTTGTCCCTTTCATACGACAAAATTAATTTAACATTCACATCAGTGCTTTTTTTAAAAGCTTAAATATTTGAGTAGGTAACAGTTTTTTTTATTAGAAAATAGATTAACTTCAAAAAAACAAGCTAGTGTAAAATTTATTATAATGATTGAATCACAAATGCGTCAAAACTTCAACACAAAATGCCTATTAGAGTAATGTTATTAGAAAATTATAACTGAAATACTTATTCTTCATTGAAATAATATGTAAAATTAGAGAACTTTCATACCCTAAAGAGATAAGTTCTAGTGTAGTTGATTAAGAAATCACTTCAAAAAGAGTTCTACATAATGTTCCAGGTAATAGTGGTTTTGGAGACGGACAAAAATAAAAATCATTATTGATTTTTAATACAAATGGTATGGTACCTACTCTCTTCAAAAAGTCTAAGTTACGAGAACTAATAAATAACATTAATTGTTCCTAAAAATTTGAGCTACGAGTACAACATTTTTTTTCCAAGATGTTTGTCCAACTAGTAAAAGCTCCATAATATTTTAAAATTATCAACGTCGTGTACCAACTTAGAATGCCACTTACCTCCTTTTCTTGCGGCGCAATATCTCCTCCCACCAAATTGTATTTCCCAAGAACAACATTCCTTGTCTCTGGTAAAACCGCTTGCCCTTTATTCGCAACGCAATGTGCAGCTGAAATACAGAATTTTTATGGTAAATTACATTCCCGGAAGAACTATTGTTATATTGCTTTTTCCCGAAGGAATTCCTGACAACGCGGAGTATAGAATACAAGATTTGTACTTGTCCACATTTATACAGGGTTATTTTTAAAACATCAACAGTTTTGTAAGACTACATAGCTAACATAATAAACAACAATTTGTGAAATCACCCAAGACATGCCATGCCGGGCCACACAGCGCCATTTAGTCCCTAACTAAGCCTAACTATGAGTACTAGACAACTGGTACATTTATTTGATACTTTTTTTGCAATTCCATATTATACATCGCGCGACCACGTCTCGGCAAACGTAGTGTAGGACGCCCTCAGGCAAGGTGGATTGACGACTTGCGCAGGACGGCTAGCAAGTGCCCAGGATGGATCAAAGTGGCAAACATTGGGAGAGGCCTATGTGTGGCAAACATTGGGAGAGGCCTATGTCCAGCAGTGGACTGATAGAGGGTCATTGCAAAGCAAGTATCATGCAATGCATTATATTTAATTTCCTTTGAGCCTCACTTTTCCTTTTCCCTCCGTTCTTAACAATAGGTACATAGTAAACATCCAGTCCAATTCAAATAGACATGTTCATGCGCACAAATCAGAGAGGACTTGGAAGGACCTCCACCCTATAGAATACCGCAGCCAAATGACCTCCAGGTCGGGTTTCTGCCGGTGAATAGGGCGGTGGCAACTGACAGGTAACTGACCAGTTACTTGCCCGTTGTCACAGCGACTTGGGCTTCTCTTTCGCTTTACATCAGGCGAAGCCATTATGTCGAGCCACTATAAAAAAAAGTGACGTGACGAGGCATTCCTGATAAAAAAAGGTATCACGTCTATTCAACAGTTGCGTTTAAAAATCTTAGTGGGCATAGACCTTAAGTGTAGACGTCTCATCTCATATTTTATAAACTTGTTTGACCTGTTAAACAAGGCGAATAGTATAATATGTATGTATATATATATATGTACATGTACATATATATGTACATGTGGCATTAAGTCCGCCTTTGTACACTTATTAACTGTGCAATAAAGATTAAATAAATATAATGTTTGTTGAATAAATAAATAATAAATAAAATATTCGACAAAATCACACTCAAAAGAAGTAGGGTTAGCAAATATTCGCTCGAATTGAGCCGGCCGTCCGGGGAAGGACTATCTATCTATAGAATACCGCAGTTAAATGACCTCCAGGTCGTGTTCCTGCCAGCGAGTACGGTTGCCGGAGCTAGTGTGGGATTAGGGTTGGGCCGGCATAGCGGTGGCAACTGACAGGTAGCTGACCAATTACTTGCCCGTTGTCACAACGACTTGGGCTTCTCTTCTACTTGCCATCAGGCGTAGGTAATCCATTATGTCGAGCCACTACAAAAAAAAAAGATTACACATAATATCACTGATATTCACGCAGGCAAAGCCGTAGGCTGCAACTACCTACTCTCGTGTTGAATCCCTCTGTCGGTTGCAAAGCCTCTGACCTCGTTTCTTGAAATAAGAATATATCGGTGTCATTTCAACCCCTCTTGATAGAATACGTACATTTTTATTTGTAAGCTGGTTTCAGAGTGTTTTAACCCCACGCCAGGAAGCTAATGTTTAGCTATTTTTTTGTCTGTACGTATACAAAGATTAAGTACAGATGGTAATAAAATGAGGCGTTTTGTTGAGGTTACTTTTGGCCTCGTCTGTATGCATGTCTCACTATATTTTGTAGGGCTCAGTATAGTGACTTTTTCATCATCACCATCATCATCCTATCGCTTCAAAAATAAGTGATAATTGTAATATTTAAATAATTATGTATTAAGGATAGAATTACTTACGTTATTTATCGCTTTTTAGTTTTGGTCGTTTGTGTTTTTTTTTGAAGTCGGTTTAATTTTTTTTTAAAAATTATACAATGTTTATAGGATACATTATACGGAGTGTGAAATTCACGTATCTGAATTCGAAACGCCATCGAAATGGTCCTGTGTTTAGCCGAGATGCAGCTTCATCAATGCCGTGAGATTGTAGGCGCTATGTATAAGGCTGATCCACTCATGTCGATATAGGCTTTGCTGGCCGCGCCTTACACCGTTTCGTAACTTATGTCACGTTCGCCTAACACATTTTTAATACTTCCATTCTTCTTCTTCTCGTGTCAATCCAGATTAAGGACGTACAATAAGAATCCAATACTTTTGCGACTTGGACACCTTTGTCGGTCGACTGATGAGTCACGTTAAATTTTGATATGACATTTTTTTGTGTTCTAGGGCTATGGCGCGTTTCGTAAACGTACCACAGCATCGCTACTTACGCCCTTTAGTTGTATTAGCAACGCGCTTTAGTCGATTTTGCAACACATTTTAGTCTAATAAGTTAGACATTGTGTTAAGCTTGCACTACAATTTACCCAAAGAAGAAGAAAAAATAAAAGGCAACCTTTAAATAATATGACAGATTTTGACGCAACAACATAAAGAAGTGCTCAAACTCTCACTCTGTGAAAGGAATTTTATAATAGCACGACATAATAGCTTCCCTACGCCTGATGGAAAGCGTAAGAGAAGCCCAAGTCGCTGTGACAACGGGCACGTAACTGGTCAGTTACCTGTCAATTGCCACCGTCATGTCGGTTCAACCCTAACCCCCACGAGCTCCGGAGACCCTACTCACCGGCAGAAACACGACACGGAGGTCATTTGGCTGCGGTATTCTATAGGGTGGAGGACCTTACCCACACGGGCGGCTAAATTCGACCTCTCTTAAAGTACTGTCTAGAGTGGGCGCCTTATACATAGTCGCCGAATGTCAAAACGACATAGGTTCGGTGTGACACACGGCCTCTGTACATGAGACATCGACGTCTATTTCGGGTACCGCGTGACACGGCAACACTTGCCATGAATTAGGCAAGTCGTGGCAAGTGGCGCTTAATCGAGCTGTCAATATTGCACAAGCGTTGAACTGCAACGGATCTTCGACCTTATTAAAGTGGAGTAGAGTTGGTTTTGTGATCTCGTTGCGTTGACGAACTAAGGCAATGATTGAAGTCTCTTTGCATGCTGTTAGGCCATTGTTTGTTTAAATCGGATGTGAGAACAAATTTGTTGGGTTCGATTCCCGATTGGGTGATAGATACTCTTTTTAACACTTCATTAGGCGCGCCCCTATTTGAGACGTTAATAGTCGCGCGCTCTACATATGTAGAACATTTTTAATACAAGGTTTTCAAAGGAAATTATAAGAAATTATAAAATGTTTTCTGGTACTAATATGAAAAACTTTATTATAAAACTAAAACAATCAAAACATGACTAATTTTAACATGTTAAGAACCAAAAATCAGACTTCTTGTACGTAAATAAAAAAAAACACAAAATTTTAACTTATGATATTGAAAGACTCATTTTTTTTATTAGCTCATGTCTTCCATCTCCAATTCTTCATTTTTAGCGTAGTCTGGACATAGGAGAACCTGATGATCAGGGTAAAAATCCATTTGTTACATGTGTAACAATGCTTTCTGGTTGACTTATTGCGCGCTTTGCCACCGAAGGAACATTTTCCAACGCGACCGGTGTTGGGGGGTTGTGCAGGACCCGGGCTCAACTCAGATGGATTGTTCAGACACAAAATAACTTTTCCTATTAGTTTTATAATTTTGGAATGTTTTCCATGGATATTCTGCGCTTTATGCATGGAGCCACAAGTTCAAAACCAACTTCATACAAATAATTTTTTGTGACCTTTTAATGCAACCTTTGTTTATTATATGCACAACATATCCGTTTATTGCACTTATATTCATCATATCAAAGAATACAGTGAGCGGCCGACGTCTGAAATATAGGTTTCTGAGTAAACTTAGGGGTACATCATCTTCAGATTCTATATCGGATGGTTGAATGTCTTGTTTGATATTTTCAAAGTCAAACTTGTTGCTACTTTCTTCCTTTTCTATGTCCGTGTTATGTGGGGAGTCTTCTCAGCAGTCTTTGAAGACTAAGAACACATCTTCAGAGTCACTCTCTACAATATGTCGATCGTCAGTGTCTTCTTCTTTGAGCCATCTTGAAATTCTCTCTTTTTCACTCCGTGAAGCCATTATTCTTGAAAAAATCATTACTCTAGTTAGTATTAATCTTCTTATAAATTGTATGTATCATAAAAACATAAATAAAAGGTAATAAATATACTTACAACAAATAAACATCGACCGCAGCTCACGAAAAAACTGTCACGCGAGTAGTCGCGCGTTCTACAGTTGTAGAAATTCACTTTTGGCGCTAAATTTCTCCAGCGTGCCGACGCATCGGTTGCCGCAAGTACACTGAATCTGTTCATTGTCAAGTAATAGAAGAATAATAGGACTGTGTGCGTGACTGACCTTGAGTAACCGATAATAATCAACAAAATGCACAAGTGTTCTACTATTGTAGAACGCGCGACTAATGAAGTGATAAATACGCTCTATGCGTATAAAGAGTGTTTAGGCCCTATCCCAGGACGGGGTCCAGCGGGTGGGCGGTGCGGGGGCACCGCTGCCTGTATTGCACAGAGCCCCGTCTTCGTCGGGCGGGAGTGGGCTCACCCTTCGGGCCGCTCCTGTCGCTCCCCCTTAAAGGGTGCCTGTCAAGCCTACTAGAGGGCTGCGCTGGTGGTGTCTTGGAGGACATGTTTCGTAGGACCCTCGACACCACCCCATAGCGCTTGACGGAGGGACCGGGGTTTTTAGTGGGTATTCATCCGTCATCGGCCTGTGGTATTTAGCTACGCCTTCTATCGTGATGGTTTTATTTACCGCCACCATTCGGTTTGCCAGAGCCTCGTTTGTTGTTCGGCAGGATGCACCACGGGCAGGTGAGGTTGGCTTGGAGCGAAAAGATGATAGGCCGCTCTCTTACATGACCTCTATGCTATGCTACTATAACAACACCAATAGAAAGCATTTACATTACCTACAAAATTTCCTTCAAACCCCCACTTGCCATAATTCAAAGAAATTATTCCTATGTCGCTCCGTATATCAATTTCATTTCGCTAGTTCAACATGACAGCATGGCAAATATTATGTTAAGTTTGTTCCCATCCTAAGGCATGTTATTATTTACCAGAGGGAAGCTTTATTTACTTAAGTTCTGGCCTTTAGGACAAAACTGATCTGAGTAAGTGTCCTCTTAAAGAGGCTAGGCCTTACCATTTGTTTTGTTTTAAGATTTTTTGTTTTTATAGTAGCACGATATAATGGGTTTCCTATGCCTTTTAGAAAGCGAAAGAAAAGCCCAAGGCGCTCTGACAACGTGCAAGTAACTGGTTAGTTACCTGTCAGTTGCCACCGCCATGCCGGCCGGTGGGGATCGAACCGACAACCTTTGGTTTTGAAAGCAGGGGTCACTATAAAATGAGCCATCGAACCAGTTAAATGTGTATAACTAGCTACCTGCCCTTGGTTCGCTTCCATAGGTATTATACATTCAACATTCCTCTTGAATCACTCTTTAAGAGAGGAAGGGCAAAGCGATTCGTCGCTCGAATTGAGCCGCCCGTCCGGGGAAGCATGGAGGTGCTTCCCTAGTTAGGGTCTCCACCCTATAGAATACCGCAGCCAAATGACCTTCGGGTCTTGTTTCTGCCGATGAGTAGGGTCTCCGGCATGGCGGTGGCAAGTGACAAGTAACTGACCAGCTACTTGCCCGTTGTCACAGCGACTTGAGCGTTTCTATTGCTTTCCATCAGGCGTAGGGAAGCCATTATGTCGAGCTACTATAGAAAAAAAACTGTATATTGAAAAAAAACCGCACCTAAATCCGTTGCGGGGTTTTAAAGATTAAGCATACATTAGGACAGAAAAAAAGCGTCTTCGTTTTGAACTATGTAAGTTATAAGACAATTATTGGGCGTCGAATGCTTGACAAAAAAAAATAATGAAAAATTTGACTTTCCTCAAGTGTTCATAGAACGTTCGAGTTTTCTTAGTACCCCTCAGTACCTTCGTTCATCCCGTGATAAAGTGTTGGACATAAAACTTTCCCATAACGACTGCTCTGTCACAAGCAAGTACGCAATTTATCCGGTTTTTTTCTGTGTTGCTCCACGGAAAAAATAATTTGCCATTGAATTCTTTATTCAGATAGGCGCATGATTCTTTCCAGTCGTTGAGATTATGCAAAATGGTGAGTGGAAAATAAAAGATTTGGGAGTAATCTTCTCGGTAAGAAATAGGGAGATTCTTGACACAGTAATGGTGGATGTAAGCTTTGTTTCTTAGATGTGGTAAAAGTAACTCTTATTTTTTTCGAACAATTTTTGGTATATTTCTAGATGGGTTCTATGTCAGTGTTTTTTTTATATTAGTTGATGATCCAGGAAACCTGTGATCACAGGTTTACTCTCCCATGATGGACAGCAAAAGAGGAGGCCAAGTAACTAAGTACCATATAAAACACTAAAGGAGGGATAGGATGTAAGGGAGCGACCTATCTTTCGCTCCAAGCCAACCTCACCTGCACGTGGTGCATCCTGCCGAACAACAAACGAGGCTCTGGCAACCGACTGGTGGCGGTATAACCGTCACGGTTGAAGGCGTAGCTAAGTACCACAGGCCGATGACGAGTTGTAGCGTGACCGGAGCGAGAAGCTACGCCCTGCGATCGCCAACCCACCTGCCCGATGCTGCCTCTACTCTCATCTGCCCGTGTGGCGATTATGGGTATATCTTCCAGATGTTTACCCTAAGTGCAATAGGCTGATCAGATGATGACAAGCATTTCTCAGTTCACAAAGAAATAGGTCTCTTAAATTTTTCCACACTTTACCAGTGTTTTTGTATCTTGATGGTTGGAAGTCCGCGGTACGTTTTGTTTTTGTAAATTTTTTTTATAGTAGCTCGACGTAATGACTTCCCTACATCTGATGGAAAGTGAAAGAGAAGCCCAAGTCACTGTGACAACGGGCAAGTAACTGGTCTGTTGCTACACCGCCATGCTAAACCAACCTGAACACTCCTCGGGCTCCGGAAACCGTACTCACCGGCAGAAACTCGACCCGGAGGTCATTTGACTGCGGTATGCTATGAGGTGGAGGTTCTTCCCCGGACGGGCGGCTCAATTTGAGCGAATATTCGCTATGCCCTACCTCTCTTAATCATCTGTTGCTCATGATGATGATGAGTCTTCCTCAGTCCACAGCTGAATAAAATTTTTCCACACTTTACCCGATCCATACGCTGTGATGTTGCGCCTGTGTTTTTTTTTGTATCTTAGAATTTGTCCGCGGTACGTTTTGTTTGCAATTATCTGCCACGTATAGTTCTTTAGAATCGGCTTCCAACTACCGCTTTTGCGAATTGACATGACTTAGGGACAGTCAAAAAACGAGCCTGCAAATATCTTAAGGGCCGGTAACGCACTTGTGACTGTTGTGTTTCAGTTTCTATGGATTGAAAAGGTCACTTACCATCAGGTGACTTTCAGGTCCATTTTCCCTCTCTGTCATAAAAAAACATTCATGAAATCCAATATTCCCTAAAAGCTTCTTAACGCAAACTTCGCTTAACATCCCAAGTTACGAGAACAGCGCAAATAAACACTAAATCCGTTGTGAAATAAAAATACTTCAGACACCCGACCACAACTTGCATATTGAATCGTAAAATTTGAATCACGAAATTATATATAAGGTTATAAATAGCGAGCGTAAAGCGGGGCCAATAAATGATTATCCGACCGTATAGGAATTGCTTGACCGGGTATGTGCCGCGCTGGGAAGTAAAGAGAAGGATATCAATGACATGCTATCATTGGGTAGCATTCATTGCTATGCCGACGACAGTCTGTCCACGCACTTTATTTCGGAAGACCTGCGGCCAAGCAGACCGAAACCGAGATGAAGAGGAATCTTCTTGTCACTGAGCTTGACGGGGTCCTGGACCGCATTTCCGAATGAGGTGCCAGCAATCTTGTCGAGTTTAATGCCAAGAAAATACAGGTGTGCGTTTTTTTTGCTAAGGTGTCTCCTTTTTAATATTATCCCACTCTTCAGAGCACTTTCTTACCAATACAGGATAGTCTTAACTTTCTTGGCGTCGATGTTCGTAGCAACCTGAATCAGCGGGATTATATCGAGAGCGTTATAAAGACGTGAAGCTGTTTGTGCAAACTCGGAACCCTGAACAGAGTGAGACGGTTTCTTACTCCGGAGTAAGAAACTGTGTCTTAACACAGGTTCGTCCGTGTGTTGCTCTCATCTCTGGGACGGTTCTGCAAAGTATCTGTTGGAGGCTGTATGTATAAATTTATTTCCTAAAAAATCAGGAAAGCCGTCTCCTCTCAATGGAAGCAAATCTCTCGCTTTGATACGAATTGCTCCCTCCAAGCCGTAAGGCACAGGAAAATATTCAAATTAGATGCGCCGGACATCGTCTCGGCCTTAGAGAACACTGTATTTATACGATTTTTAAAGTCAATTATTTTGCGTCTAATGAATTTATGGCGGAAGCGAACAGTAGCGGAGTTTTCTTGTTCATTTTCAGACGGGAAATTGAGTGATGTGGTGAGAGATGCTGGTTTTTTGTACACAAAGTGTATAGTTTGTACTCTTTTATTACTAGTGAAAACACAAGAATAAATTGATAATCTGAAAGTATTTAATAACCGAATCCGATTACAAACACTCATTCAACCAGAGAGAGAAAAAGAAATAATCCGCGGGAGCTCTATGACAGCTGTCAGTGTCACCGTTACGTCAAACTTCAATTGTCAACGTTAGTGCGGTGACTCTTGAGCGTGGCGAATAGTGCTGTGCCGCAGCTATTGATTATTCTCCTCTAACACTAGCTAGCTTTACTTACCATCGTCGTCTCTTCGTTTTGGATATTTCAGATAAATATTTTATTAGGTAAAATTATTGGGCAAAGTCAAAGTCAAAATAACCATTATTCACTTAGGTACAAATCGTCAAAGCTAGAAGCGGAATCGGAAAGAGAAGACACCGCCAAGGAACTTGTGAAGTTGCTCTTTTCAAGATAGTGTTTAAAATATTATCATCACATTTTTATACTTCATAAAAAATCACTTCTGAATATAAAACTGTGTATAAAACTATTTACATTAAACGTACCTATATAAATATATAATATAAAAAGGTCGTTCTGTCTGCACATATTTGACATTTTCACAAATTATGTATTCCAGATGACCTTAAAAATTTTGGGTTCCGAATTGATGATTATGTTAAATGTTTTAAAGAACGGCAATAGACACACATAAGCAGTTAAAATCTAATATATCTATTTCGTTTAATTTATCAATAGTGTAACGGAAACATTTACACCCCAAAGCAAGCTTACCCAAGCTTATTTTACACTCGAGATCTTCATAAAATCTATGCTAAATGTGGTTTTCGCGTTATATAAGGAAATGGCTATACGTATGTTTTAGCGTTAACTAGCTCACGAGCTCTAAGCCTTAGAGAACATAGATGTAGAAATATTTAATACCAATCTGGAAGTGCATTGTCTAAAAGATCTGTAGTAGGTATGCGTTAGAGTTATTTTCATGTGGGAGACTGTATAAATTATTCTATGCATTCAATCAATCTATTTTCCTGTATTGTCTTTTTATAACGCGATTTTTCTATCGTTAGCGATGAGTTTGCTATATTTATTAAGTACTTATTGCACATAAAACAAATTGTGCAAAAGGCGGACTTAATGCCGCGTAGGTATTCTCTACCAGTCAACCATTGGGTTATATAGGTATATGTGTGTGTATGCTAATGTAATAATGTAATTCTCTAATAATTATTACTCTCTTGTATTGTTCACTAAGTAAAATGTTGAGTCATCTATTTTCGATTTGACCATTTTAACGTTAATTTTTACCAGTTGGCAAGAGTTAAAATTTATTCATTTTATTTTTTCAAGTTGATCAGTAGATTTTTTTAGAGTGTTATACGTTAGAAAAGTTTAATTTCTACACAAGTTAAGTTTATTTATATTCTACATTAAATATCCGTGATGTTCCATCTGAAATCAACATCACGTCACAAAGTGTATGATCATAAAGTGCTGGTCTTTAACATACACCACATATAGAAAAGGTCCTAAAATTTTCCCTTGAAGAACTCCTATTTCAACTACTGGTTCTAAACAGATTGGTTTTAATATAATTCTAGAATTAAGATACGTTTTTTTTTTTTGCTATTTACTAATATAAGATTCCGAGATAATTTGGCTTGTGTTTAAGAGTCTCTTCCATAGTGGATCCTCCTTACCTCTTCGCCCTCTCTCGTATTGCCGAGGAACTCTCATTAGCCGCTCTATAATCACGCTAGTTTTTGCGCGCGGGTGCTCTCGAATCTTTTAATTTATAGCTTCCGTTTGCCATTCCTGCGGTCGGTTTACTAAAAAGTATTTTCTTTTAAAAACGTTGCCTCGTTATATGAATGGAAATTAGCTTCGGAAACTTTTAAGAACAAATACTGGAGTGGTTTTTGTGTGAACTCGAGCTTCGTTTTGTAATTGATGGCAGGCGGTTTACATACTAAATTTAATGTTAATGTTTCTTTTTTGCTACCAGTAGCGTAACTATATTGTAGCCCACGAACTGAGACGTTAGTCAGTTCGTAAGTAGTAGTCCCACTACTGGGATGAGAGCGACCTATCAACTTTTTGTTCACCTTCACCTGCTCGTGGTGCATCTTGCTGAATAACAAACGAGGCTCTGGCTACCGACTGGTGGCGGTATATCCAACACGATTGAAGACTTAGCACAATACATTGTTTGATGATGGGAAGGAACGTCACCGATGTCATGTTCAGCGTGGCGATTATGGGTATATCCTCCGGATGTTTGCCCTAAATGGCGAGCAGCTGGAGAGGAATGTCCAGTAGTGGACTGCAATAAGCTAATGATGATGATGATGGTGAAACATACCTGTGCATCGGAGAGCACGTTAGCCATTTGTCCGTCAATAGATTTTTTTTCTGCCATCCCATCTGATTAAGATATAGATGGATGGAATGCAATGTGCATGGAGCTTCCATGCACAGTGCATCTCTGTTCCTTCGCACTTATCATCATCATCTTCAGCCTATCGCAGTCCACTGCTGGACATAGGCCTCTCCAATTGTTCGCCACTTAAGGCAAACAGCTGGAGGTTATACCAATAATCGCTATGCTGGGCAAGCGGGTTGGCGATCGCAGGGCGTAGCTTCGTAGTTATCATCATCACCATCATCATCCTATCGCAGTCCACTGCTGGGCATAGGCCTATCCAGTTGTTTACCACTTAGGGCAAACAGCTGGAGGTTATACCCATAATCGCCACGCTGGGCAGGCGGGTTCGCGACCGCAGGGTAGCTTCTCGCGCTGCGGCGGTGACTCTGCTTCCCATCATCGGTCTGTGATGGTTATAAGGTGTTTGCCCAAAGTGGCAAACTGCTGGAGAGGCCTACGTTCAGCAGTGGACTGCTGGTGATAGGCTGATAATGATGAAGACCAACGATGTTTAAAATACACAACGAGTACATCACAAAACCATTCAAACAAGATTATCTGTCCGACTAGTGAGCATCTAATTCAGTTGAAAGCATAATTGTATATGATTTCGCAACTATATCAGCAAGTTTCCCGCTAAATGGGCTAGCAAACGGAGTTAATACAACAACTTTGGGCGAAACACAGAAACTTTGTCAATAAAATGGAACAATTGAGACGCGAATTTAAATTAATTTCGCTGCTAGCGGGGACAATGGGATTCCGAGATTCGGTTGGGATTCTCAGATGTGTTCGACGAAGTCCTTACTACCTTGGTAGCGGAGAAAAGGGTGTAGAAGGTGTGAAAATTTGGGGTCTAATTTTTTACAATAGTACCCACAGCTTTTCGTATTCTGTCGGTTATATTGTGGACAGTGTAAAATGGAATTAATGAAATAAGTAAATCAATATTCCACCAAAAACATTCCTTAAAAACCTGCCAAGTCTCGATGGAGCTGCTTGTTTATCTCTAAAAAGTAATGAAACTAAACAAAGTCCCACACATGGCCAAATGCGGTCAGCCAAATCCCTACTTCTTAAATTCCCTCCTCATCACTCTCATTCCTACACACAGTCCTTTACCGTCCAATCTATCCGCTTATGGAACTCCTTACCACTATCCATCAGACAGTCCCAATCCTTGCCTAGTTTCAAAGCTCGAGTAAAGGAGCACTTTTTGGCGCTCTAAAAGCTCTTCTACATCAGTTCTCTTTCTTTTGATTCGGAAGCTGGTATTGCACTATTCGATTCTTTACAAGTATATATTATATGTATATATATATATTTAATTGTGTATTATTTATGCATGTATTGTTATGTATATCCCATGTTAGATGGTAGTACGTTATGTATATTACTTATGTATGTATTATTATTATTTATATATTTATATTTATTGGGTAGCATCAATTCCGATTTAGTTGATAGCTCACCTCACCCTTTATTTTTCATTTATCCTCTACCCTAAGGTTGTCTGGAAGAGATCGCTTATAGCGATAAGGCCGCCTAAATTGTGCAACAAGTGTCTGTTATGCCTAGTTTTTAGTCAAATGTATGGTGCGCAATAAAGTATATCTAATCTAATCTAAAGTCGTGTCAAGTCTAAGGTTCCTTACTGCGATTCATACATTGCTCCGATCCCAAAGTAAGTAGCTTAAGCACTTGTGTTATGGGTAGCAGAACAACGAAGGTACCACAAATATATATTTAAATACAAATACAAACACCCACGTAACCAACACAAGTGTTCATCACAAGAATGCTTGTCCCGGGTGGGGTTCAAACCGACGACCCTTGGTTCAGAAGGCATGAGTCACTACCAAATGAGCCATCGAGCCAGTCAATTATTAATTTGATCCTTCCCGCCCCTTTTTATCATCAGACAAGTGAAGCGAAGGAATATGACGAATAGTCAGTTATATGATGAAAGTTCCTAAGATTATGACAGCACGTTTCGCGTTTAGTTTCATTGTAACGAACGGCCATACTAAAGAAACTCCTTGCCGCTCTCCTTGTTCCTCAAGAAATATAATCTTTTGAGGTTCAAGTTCAATATATAGCAAACAGCCAGACCAATACAAACAGTCACGTTCATGCACACAAATGTTTGTACATCAAACGAACCTAGGATCGCTGTCAGAGGTAGCATGTAGTACCTACGTACTCAAAAAGCCACCTATAGCCGCTCAAGTAGCTAAACATTTGCATAAAGTTTAAAGTTGCGCTAACCTCGTAAAGTCGACGTTTCATATCGGCGCCGATCGCGGTGGCACGTCGTTTACAACCATATTGTTATGAGCCCAGCCTTATATAAGCGGAAGCGATTAATTGGTGTATTTGTGTGGGGTGTAAGGGAGCGACCCATCATTTTTTTGCTTCAAACCATTTCACCGTGTGTATCCTGCCTAATAAACGAGGCTCTGGCAACCGACTGGTGGCGGTAAATACCACAGACAGCGAAAAGCTACGCCCTGCGATCGCCAACCCGCCTGCCCAGCGTGGCGATTATGGGTGTATCATTCAGATGGCAAAGCCTATCTCCAGCAGTGGACTGCGATAAGCTGATGATGATGATATAAAGAACAAAATAGCTGCTGCGAACGGCTTTGCCTGCGTGGATATTTTCATAACATAGCCTTTGTGTTAATCTGATGTATATGATGTATTATTGTAAAGTTTCATTGAGAACCGTCCACCTGCCCATTGTGCCCTGCCACCTGCAGTATGGAGGATCTCTACCAGGCAACTGACAGTGGTGTATCGGTTGCTAGGTTTTGGTCGGGACAGGTGTGATCTCGTTTAGAGTTAGGTTCGATGACACGAAAAGAAGAAGATTGAGAACCGTTAAGTAGTTTTTGCGTGAAAGAGTGACAAACATCCATCCATCTATCCATCCAAACAATTTTTTTCATTTATAACATTAGTAGGATTAAAATCATTTTCTAAGACGTCAAAAACTGAAGTGAATTAACCGCTGCCGCTCTCGCTTCCTCTTGTGTTCGGCAGAAGTTTTTACCAGACCGCAGATTTGCGGTGCATCCCGCGATCAAATTATGATGTTAACAGTGATGGTTAGATAATAATCGCTGCAACCGCATTGAGTGCACAGTGGGCACAGTACAAATAGGGTATTTGACTATGTCTGATTTTGTTTGTTATTTCATAGTTACCAGTTAAAATCTATGTGCGAAATTATACCAGCTTCCGGCTGCAATTTTCCCGAATGGATACGACCTAGGGACCTTCAAGAAGCGTGCCTACAGATTTCTCAAGTGCCGGCAACGCACCTGTGACTCCCCTGGTGTTGCGGTGTCTATGGGCTGAAGTGATCACTTACCATCAGATTACCTTCAGGCCCGTTTGCCCCCTATGTCATAAAAAAAAACTACTAGCTTAGCGGTGAAGGAAAACATCGTGAGGAAACCTGCACATCCAGTTTAATTCTGAATGTGTAACCATGATCCAAATTTGTCTGGTTCCCCTTTCTGAGGGTTACGAAGGTCAGATGGCAGTCACTTCAATGTAATAACCAGACTCGCTAAATCTAGGATGATGGTCAAAGCGGACCCTGGGCCTAGAGGCACAAACCGGGACAACGCTAAGAGGATGATGGTTTCATAGTTACCAGAAAGAGTACATAAAATATGACTTACTTGAAAAATCGCAACTAAAATTTGTTTGTAGGGATGCAAGGGAGCGGCCTACTATCTTTTCGCTCCAAGCCAACCTCACCTGCCCGTGGTGCATCCTGCCGAATAACAAACGAGGCGCTGGCAACCGACTGGTGGCGGTATAATCATCACAATTGAAGGCGTAGCTAAATACCACAGACCGATGACGGGCAGCAGCGTCATAGGAGCGAGAAGCTACGCTCTGCGATCGCCAACCCAGCGTGGCGATTATGGGTATATCCTACAGATGTTTGCCCTAAGTGGCGAACATCTGGAGAGGCCTATGTCCAGCAGTGGACTGCAATACCTAGGCTGATGATGATGAAAATTTGTTGCAAAATGCAATATGCCTCCAAAACCGATCGGGAAAATCCATTTCATAAACGGAAAAATCATTCAATACCATGCTTCAAATTGCATTATTTATAGGTAACATCTTTTGTTGTAATCCAGTTACATAAAATTTACTCTATATTTAGCATAGCTACCATACAAGTTAAAAAAAAACATTTGCATAGCTTTAACTATTGAAACACAACATTTTCCCCTTCGGAAAAAACAACTATTCGGAACTATGAAACCCCTCTTCATACACAACCCACTGGTCCGTACGGGTCCGTAGTCAGACCCGGCTGGCCCAGTGGGCCGTATTCTTAGCCGTTTTAAGACGCCTCTCGGTCCGCTGATTTGGAAATCTTTAAAATCTCGTACGTTGTCACCTGTCGCCTTGGAGGGGGCGTCTCCTTGGAAAATGTCGGGGCAGATATGAAAATGGATATTTTATATGTCGCTGGCAATTTGGGATAAGTTCGTGTGAAAATGTGTTGCGATTTGTACGGTTCGATTGTCTTTGAATTTACTGTTTTACTAGTCTCGCGCAAAAGATGATTGTCTACCTATGAAGGTACCTAAGGTATGATATAGTTGTAACAGCGATTTGGTCTTTCCAAAGATAAGCCGAAAGAAAAAAAGGTTCTAATATCATTTTTATTTTCTAAACTAAATAGTTTGCGCGAGATACTCTTCCAAAGTGGAAAAATGTTTACTTTCAAATACTGAGCATGTAACTTAAAGAGTGAGTCTCGATTCGCACCAAAGATTTGTTATGATTTCTCTTTATCAAATAAGACTAGGTCATATTTTATCGATGCTCTCCGAAGTAACATGTAAATCGAAGACAGTCAAATACTCGTACCATCTCTCCTAAACATTCCGGTTAATGAACCGACAAATTAATGCCTTAAGATAATAAAATTCAATGGCGGAATACTTCAACCCGACAGAATAAGATCATTTGTAATAGTAACAAAATATCTGAACCGACTTGAGTTGGTAAAATTAACAAGAACGAAGCAAAGAATAAGAATGTTGGTTCAGAAGGGACTTGTTGCGCAATGGTTGGGAATGAAACGGTAATGTTTATTTCAGAAACAGCCTAAAGTACGGTTTTCGTAAATAAAATTCTAAAACCCTTCCTCTTCACTCTATCTATTAAAAAAACCGCGTGAAAATGCCAGCGACTCGTTTGTTGTTCGGCAGGATGCACCATGGGCAGGTGAGGTTGGCTTGGAGCGAAAATATGCCTCTCCCTTACATCCCCAAGCCGAACAGAATCAATAAAATAATAAGATGCTTCTGTGCACACTCTTCAAAATACCTAACTCTCTTAATCTATGACGAGGGCTTATATAATTAATTATTTTCTTAGCCTTAGAGCTTGTTTCGTTTAGAAAGTCGTGAATGATTTATTTCACTTTACAATACGATAGAAGAGAAATCATTTCTCTTACCACATAAATATGGTGTTAAATAAATATCAGACAACATCACATAGGTACATTGCTCCGATCCCAAAGTATGTAGCTTAAGCACTTGTGTTATGGGTATCAGAACAACGAAGGTACCACAGATATACTCGTATATACTACTTAATTAGAAATATAAACATCCAGACACGGAACAAACACAATTGCTGACCTGGTAAGGTTCGAACCCACGACCCTTGACTCAGAAGGTAGGGTTCACTTGCATTGTATAACATTAAAGCATAATATAAATACTGTAATACAAAAATTATTAAAATTGGCGATTTAAAAAGAGTAACTATCGACTTTCTTACCGATTCTTCTCGGTAGAAAGCACTTTCCGATAAAAATATGCTCCGTTAACGGTAGCATAATCTGTATTTACATTCCGTTTACTTTAGTTGGTGATTCATAAGTTTGAGACGTAGGGCATAGCGAATCTTCTCTCACATTGAGCCACTCGTCCGGGGAAGGACCTTCACCCTATAGAATACCGCAGCCAAATGACCTCCCTGTCGATGAGTAGGTTTTCCGGAGTTCGTGCGGGGTTAGGGTTGGGCCGACATGGCGGTCAGACCAGGAGTGCCGGCCGCTTGTCATCTGCGGCTGGCCAGGGCACGCAGGGATGCGGCCGTATGCTTCAGCGTTACCCCAACTGCGCTCCCTGCAACTTGCTGCCCACTGGCGACACAGGGGGGTTTAGTCGGTATACCTTCCTATTTCGGGAGGTGTGAGTCCCACACACCATGTCACCTCCCCCCGGAGGTGGCATGACGGTGCCTAATGCATTCCCCTCTAGAAAAAAATGGGCCGGCATGGCGTTGGCAACTGACAGGTAACTGACCAGTTTTGTCCGTTGTCACAGCGACTTGGGCTTCTCTTTCGCTTTCCATCGAGCGTAGGAAAGCCATTCTGTCAAGCTACTAAAAGTGTTTATTTTATGTCTACATGAATATTCTATACTACTAAATGAGCCATCGGGCTAGTCGAGGTTAAAAAGCATTCATGTTGAATTTTACGAAGCTTCCGCTGATAATAATTTAATAACGTTATGAATAATTGGCATTTAATAGTTCAAACAATGATAGCCGTTATTTGCATTGATAATTTCTGATCAAAATGGCTTATTAATTAAATACTTATTATTCTACTAACCAAATTTTGGCTACAGAGGCCAAAAATCATTAGATTACATTAATTAAAGTTTAACACGTCAACTGCCCTCAATTACCACTATACAATAGTTTTTCTATTATGTTTACTTTCTCGGCAGTCAAAGCCTTTGCTAACTGAAACATCATCAGCCTATTGAATCATCATCAGTCCACAGCTGGACATAGGCCTTTCCAGTTGTCCGCCATTTAGGGCAAACATCTGGAGGATAAACCCAGAATTTCCACGGCATAGCGGTAGCAACTGACAGGTGACTGGCTGGTACATGTGGGTTTTTCCGTTGTTGCGGCGACTTGGGCTCTCTCTCGTTTTCTATCAGGCGACGGGAGACCACAATGCTGTGTTCATATAAAAAGAAACTTGGAGACTTAGAACATATTCAGTGTGTTTCCCTACGCCTGATGGAAAGCGAAAGAGAAGCCAAGCAGCTGTGACAACTGGCAAGTAACTGGTTAGACCTGTTGCCACCGCCATGCCGGCCCAACCCTAGCCTAGAATTACTGCCCTTTTGCATAGGCTAGATGGTTGCTCTGAACGTTTTTTTTTCCATCTATATCACGATACAAAATAACAAAAACCAAAGACAAGTTACGACTTGTTCTGTAACAAATGCCTCTTCATCATTTGGAAAACAAAAAAAAAATACAAAACCCTGCCAATATTTTAAAGAGTAACTTTCTACTTTCCGGCCGATTCACCCAAAAGTAGGGGTAAGATGTACCCCTAAATTAACTCCAATTGTGTCCTGAGGAGTATTTTGACAGACGCAGAAACTTTCCCAATTTTCCATCCCATAGAACAAGGGATTACTCCGGGTTTATTTTATTATCATCTGTAAAAAGAAACGATTCTTTGTGAGATTCGCGCCATAGTAATACGATTAAAGTTAAAATGCCTTAAGTCGTGGAATGCCCTTCCAGCTCATGTGTTTCCTTCCTCTTACAATCCTGGGTTCTTTACGCGGGGCGTGAAACGGCATCTCAGTGGGCCTTCAGGGTGAGGGCGACAGTCGCAATGGGTTTGCTCTATTATGCCTGTCAACCTAACTTTTGGACCTCACGTCCGCTTACCATCAGGTGGAGTGAGGTCTGAGGTCATCCTGATAGTTCTTCTTATAAAAACAAACCGCAGACAATGGCTCGCTGGCAATGACAGGCTCGGTGGCTCATTTGGTAGCGCCCTCTGCCTTCTGAGCCAAGGGTTGTGGGTTCGATCCCCGCACAATACAAACATTTGTATGCATGAACATGTCTGTTTGTATTGGTCTGGGTGTTTTCTATGTATAATATGTATTTATTTACAAAAAAAAAGTATATAAGTAAGTTTATCAGTTGTCTAGTACCCATAGTACAAGCTTCGGCTTAGTTTGGGGCTAGGTGGCGCTGTGTGGCCCAGCGTGGCATGTCTTAGATTATTATTATTATTATTGAGTATTGACGTCTGCCTTTTTAACAAATCGTCGATCCCTGTCGCAACGCTATGGCGGTTTCATCAAAAATCGCGAAATCCACTTCCAACACTTGAGATATAAAAGTGAAAGTTAAAGTTTGTCCACAATGGCGGCTCACGGTATGATTGGCTGTTCCAATTTTAACGTTACAAAGGTGTCTATAACTAACGGCTGAACTGTCAAAATTACTTTGAAGTAACATTGGATTCTGTATTTAAGTGCTCATGAAATAAGGTTCAGGTTTTAAGAACTTTCAGTCTTTAAAAAAGTTAAATAACTTGTCATTTGCAGGAGAATGCTGCTGAACCTGTAACTTGTAATTATTTTAAGATTTAAGATACCAGATGTAACAAATTTGTACTAATAAAGTTTTATTATTATTATTACTTTCCATCAGGCGTAGGGAAGCCATTATGTCGAACTACTATAAAAAAACAAACCTCGTCTATGTTATGTTTTCACCTTTCCTTCTATGCAATAAGGTTCAAATTGCCATACCAATAAAGCTCTTTCAGGCTACTAAAGTCTCAGAAATAACAAATTATTCACTTTCACAGACCTTTTCAAATGAACAGTCGCACTCAATACAGTGTTCTCGTAGAATGAACTCGGTATGAAATGAAAATTTTTTATCAAAGCTAAATTTCTTATTTCCAACCCCCATTTGATAAAGGGTGAGATCCCTTTTTATGTTGAGTGTATCTGAATGTACCCTTGGCTGCGTTTTAGGAAAATTTATGGAGTGAAAAAATTTCCGTAGTGTTTAAAAGGAACCTTTTTTTTTCATATAGTGAAGTTTCATTAAGAAGCTGGTAAGATATTTCTTGGGTATTTGAGGGAAAGTATTAAGTTTGAAAGGGGCTTTGTATGTATAAAATGAGTAACTGGACTTCAAATTATTTTTATCAGATACCGGACTGCCGGACTCATTGTTTCCGGAGACATATAATCTTGAGGTGTTCAAAGCGAGAGTGAATCGGTATTTTCTGGGTAACCGTGCTCCATCGTAGGCTTCAATATCACTTAACACCAGATGAATTGTGGCCAAGCGCAAACCCATAATGAATAAAAAAAACCCACGGACATACACGGGTCATACACAGAGAACATTTTACATAACTCTTACGCGTTGAAATTACCCCGAAACTTCGGTAATACTTTTCAAAATAGGCTCTCTATGTTCTACCCTCAATGTAAAAAGAGGGGTGTTGTAAGTTTGGCCATACAATTCAATAAATTAATAACCCAGGACATGAAACGCTGGACCACACAGCGCCATCTAGCCCCAAACTAAGCCGAAGCTAGTATTAAGCGTACTAGACAACTGCTAAACTTACTTTGATACTATTTTTTTGTAAATTAATACATATTATACATAGTAAACACTCAGACCAATACAAACAGACAATATTCATGCACACAAATATTTATACTGTGCGGGAATCGAACCCACGACCCTTGGCTCAGAAGGCAGAGGTCACTACCAAATGAGCCATCGAGCCAGTCAAAGTAAAAAAAAAAAAATTGTTTCAAAATAATACGTGATTACGTAGGTACGTTAGATTATTTAGGGTCCCCACCTTATTACATTATGTCCCAAAACCCTCCACCTACCAGTACTATTTCTTCATTTTCCAGAAACCACCCCAACGCACCCTCACACGTCCGCAGTGATGACGTCACGTGCTGGACGCGTCTCAAAGTTATGAAGGTCGGTATAAAGAATGTTACTTATGTAATCTCTTGCGGAAAGGAGGGTATTATAATTTAAATGTGATACTTATTTTTGGTGTTTTATTGTGAAATTGCAGCGAAAAGAATGTCAAACAATCACAAATTTTTAGTATATGCTAAAACAAGTTTTAAGAGGGGTCGGGCATAGCGAATCTTCGCTCTTGATTGAGCCGCCCGTCCGAGGAAGGACCTCCACCCTATAGAATACCGCACCCTAATGACCCCAAAGTGATGGGGGGGGGGGGGGGGGTAATTGGTGGGCCGTCATCGGCGGTAGCAACTTACAGGTAACTGATCAGTTACTTGCCCCTTGTTTCAGCGATTTTTAGTGAAACTGGTTTCCCCTACCTGAAGATTGTCTGGAAGAGATTACTACAAGCGATAAAACCGCATAAATTGTACCTACTATGTTTTGTTTGTCCTGTAATGTCTGTGTTTTGTGCAATAAAGAGTATCTGTATACTATATACGTCGTGTCAAACGCTTATCGCTCGACTATCGGCAACTCTTAACGCTAAATCGCCAATATAAGAGGCTCTTATGTCAGTGGACATGCAAAACTAAATTCGCCTCTCAATGCGACCTAACGAGGCAGTGTATCGTAGTGGGCAGGTAAGTCAGCCACGGTGGGCCTACATGCGGCGAGAATGTATCATAATCATGAGTATCGCATTCCACTGCTGGACAAAGGCCTTTCCACTCGTTCGCCACCTAGGGCAAACTTCTTGAAGATATCTCTCTAGACCACTGCCCTCTGAGCCAAGGGTCGTGGGTTCGATTCCCGCACAGTACAAACATTTGTGTTCATGAACATATCTGTCATGTCACAACATATGTATTTATATACAAAAAAAAAAATCTATATAAGTAAGTTTATCAGTTGTCTAGTATCCCATAGTACAAGCTTCGGCTTAGTTTGGGGCTAGGTGGCGCTGTGTGGCCCAGCGTGGCATGTCTTGGGTTATTTATTATTATATACCCATAATCGCCACGCTGGTTAAGCGGGTAGGCAACCGCACGGCGCAGCTATAGATCTCTGGAGGAACATAGGCTTCTCCAGTTGTTCGCAAGAAGGACGCATAATATTGTTAAATTTTCTGGGTTAAAAAAGGCGTCTACAAAGCCCCACCTAAACATATTGTAAAGTTAAAATAAAAACGTCAAAAACACAAAAAAAAACTTAAGAACACCACCACTTAAACAGATCATTCGATAGTGCACTTACCATAATGTCTTTTGTGAAAAAGTGAAATGTTTTTGAACGAGTCACGGTAACCGAATCAAGATGCAGCTTCGAAACTTGTTATCCGACTTTCAGTTCAGTTTACACGGTAAATGGTTAAGTTTGTCGTTGAGGTAACGATTTCGTGGTACGAGTATTTATTGTTTTGTAGCAAATATCAGAATTTTTCTATGTTTGGTTTTATTTACCATAGATATTTACAACGGTTTAATTGTGACGGTGTTATTGATATGTCACGCTGGGCAAACACAAAATAATAACGAAGAACTTTTAAATATGTTTTCTATTATCCGGGTTAGATTAGTTAATTTGGTTTTTGGTTAGGCAGAAAGAATCGATCTTGCGCCATACAAAACTCATCGTCAGCCTATTGCAGTCCACTGCTGGACGTAGGCCTCTCCAGTTGTTCGCCACCTAGGGCAAACATCTGGAGGATATACCCATAATCTCCACGCTCCGTGCTCGTAGCTTCTCGCTCCGGTAACGCTGCTGCCCGTCATCCGTCTCATACAAACAAACATACAAATTTAAACCTATCTGTCTATTAAGTGTCTGGATGTTTTTTTTTGTATTCAAGCATAATATTTGTGGGACTTTCGCTACTTACAGAAGCGAAACGGAGCAATATAATTATGTGATGTTGTCTGATATTTATTTAGGTAGTAAGTAGTTACCTGACTGTTTTAATAACCTATCAATTGTAAAGGAGACGGATTCCTTTATATTTATCTCGTTCATTTTCCAGGCCATTTTTATTTTGTTCTCTTTGTACATGGTACGAATTCGCCTATTTTACGATAAATTATTATTCCTTGTTTTAAATAATTAGATAAAATTATACCATTAAACCCAAACCCGAACTACATTCCTCCACAGATAGTTTCAGTTGAGATAACGCTTCGAAACTTCGCCTTCGAACCGTGATTCACACTTTTAATAATCACCATCGTTAGATTTGCATTCCGACTTGAATATAGGACTTGGACCGTTCAGTTTAACGATAGTTTGAGTTCGCCGGTCGGTTTTGAAGTCGACGGTCTCAGGGATATTTCCGAGTCTGTACAGTTTTGTCTTGATATCGATAGAAGTCATTTGTGGTTTAATAGTTGGGAATCAAAGGGTAATAATCTTAAGAGGTAAGGTAATAATCTCTTTAAATCAAAATTACAAAATTTAGGTACCATTTTATGGAAGTCCGTTCTTTTTTGAAACCCAATATCCACGCGTACGACGGTGCGACGCCGTCGGCACAGCTAGTGTTTAATAAAACACTAACAAATCGTAAAAGTAGCCGGTCCGGAAAGCAGTATTCTAGTTTGAAGAAACCGGCAAGAAACTCGTGTACAATATGGTGCTTACAATCTTTTATCACATTTATTATTAAGCTCTCATCATTACTTCTCTTTGTGAAGTTTTTTGGGTTAATAAATAAGGAGATAACATCACATATAATATTGCTTCGATCCCAAAGTAAATAGCTTTAAAACCATCACAAAGAGACTAAAATTCCTCAGGATGTGCTATTATGGACATATAGTAAGACGTAAGGCCCCACATCTGCTCCATGCAGCAATGAAATTCAAAGCAACTAAACTAAAAATCGGTAGACCAATATTCACCTGGAATGAATCCCTCTCACAAGACATGCAATACTACAACAAGACAAGAAAAGAGTGGCGCGAACTAGCCAAGGATAAAAATACCCTAAAATCAGAAGCACAAGCAATATTCGAGAGAGAAGAGACAGACAGCGAATCGGAATGCAGCGAACCACAAGAAAATGAAGAAACACATCAATAATCCAACAGTACCACAAAGGCCAGACGGCCCACCCACTCATCAACGCTCATCCCCTAACAAATAACCCATCTTTACCTAATTTCCTATACTGGTATCTACGGTGAATACTGGGCCGGTTGTGGTCGGCCGGCTGCGGCTAGCCGACCTTCCCTTCCCATCCCGGAGCGTGTCTCTCCCTATACTAATTTAGTGCCCCCTGGTGTGCCGGTTTGACCGGATCAGGCATTGTGTCCTGACTGGGTGTGGTGCATCATAGTCATAGTCATAGTCATAGATCCCAAAGTAAATAGCTTACAGTAGCCGTAAGGGTATGGTACAACATTGGTACCACAGCTGATACATACATAAATACAAATATGAACACCCAGACATATTTTTGACTGGCTCGGTGTCTCAGTTGGTGACTCCTGCCTTCTGAACTAAGGGTCGTGGGGTCGACCCCCCCTGAGACAAACATTTGTTTGATGAGCACTTGTGTTTGTTCCGTGTCTGGGTGTTCATATTTATATTTACGTATATATTTGTGTTACCTTCGTTGTTCTGATACCCATAACACAAGTGCTTAAGCTACTTACTTTGGGATTGGAGCAATGTATGTGATGTTGTCTGATATTTATTTGATGACGTCATGTAAGCCTCCCCGCTTTGTAGTGGTGTCCCCTGCCCAGTTCAAATGACGCCAATGTTCGCGGTAGACCCACAGGGTACTATCACTGTGTAATCCCCTTTATAGTTAGAACCGTTTCGCAGCAAGCCACGGGGAATTTGCACCTAGAGGGGAAATTATCGACAATCTGGTTTAGCGGTCGTTTCGTCTCTTAGATATTGGGTGAAGCTAGGTTCTACCTGGATTTATCTAGACCGAAACATAGCCTATTAAACATAATTACTTATAAGAATACTTAAACATAGCCTATTAAACATAATCTAAACTAATATTATAAAGCTGAAGAGTTTGTTTGTTTGAACGCGCTAATCTCAGGAACTACTAGTCCGAATTGAAAAATTATTTTTGTGTTGAATAGACCATTTATCGAGGAAGGCTTTAGGCTATATAAAATCACGTTGCAACTATTAGGAGCGAAGAAATAATTGAAAATGTAACAAAAAACGGGGAAAAAATAACTATTCCACGCGGACGAAGTCGCGAGCACAGCTAGTTACTTATAACTTACTAGCTGTGCTCGCGACTTCGTCCGCGTGGCTTCCCTACGCCTGATGGAAAGCGAAAGAGAAGCCCAAGTCGCCGTGACAACGGGCAAGCAACTGGTCAGTTACCTGTCAGTTGCCACCGCCATGCCGGCCCAACCCTAACCCCCCACGAGCTCCGGGAACCCTACTCACCGGCAGAAACACGACCCAGAGGTCATTTGACTGCGGTATTCTATAGGGTGGAGGTCCTTCCCCGGACGGGCGGCTCAATTCGAGCGAAGATTCGCTATGCCCTACCTCTCTATACAGAACCATTCGGCAAAAATAATCTCATTCTAGTTTTTTTTTTAAATAACCCAGTACACGCCACATAGGTCCACACAGCGCCATCTAGTCTCAAACTAAGCCAAAGCTTATACTACGGTTACTAGACAACTGTTACCAGTAGTCTTTGCCAAGTTTTAGTAATAGTTTTTGAAATGTGATTTTCTTAGACCCTTTTTTCTGTATACCAATACAAACACACATATTCAAGCACTAAAGTTGATTGATACAATGGGTCACTGTTACAATAAATTCCTACGTATCTAACGACAAATCTGAAGTTGAAATCAAATCCATTGAACCATTTATACTATTAGTACATACTCAACAATTATAAATACATACTCTCCAAAACCATCTGGCAAAAAATACTGTAAAACATTTGAAAACACAAATGGTGTATTAACAAAAACACAATTTATTTACATAGCGACGCCCACAGGATAAAACACAATGCAACAGTAAATTCTTAATTCGTTCCCTTCCCGCCTCAATCAAGTACTTTTGGATTGCACAGAATAATTAAATCAGAACCGCTATGTAGTCTGGCCGGCGAATTGTTGTAATAGAGTTCAAAACGAACATGCAAGAATCAGATATTCATTGAAAAGCGGCCGTATTACTCATTAAATTAAATGAAATAAATTCATTGGCAACACAAATAACACACAGGTAATAAAATATACACAGAAAAACTTAAATGTCCAATTAATGGATCGAGAAAATAAAATAAAAGAATGCGATTCACTGAATACGAGTACATCTACTTACCAAGTTTCCACTTTGACATACGGACGAACCGACATGACGATTCCGTTTTTTGCCATTCGGCAACGGAACCCCAAAAATAGCGATATAGACATACGGACGAACAGACATGACGATTCCGTTTTTTGCCATTCGGCAACGGAACCCAAAAAATAGCGATATAGAATTCGAATTACCTTTACTTGCAGCGAAATCATACAAAAACAGGCCTCAAATTTGGTTTAAATTCTGTCACTATTTTTCATTGTCATTAGATAAGCAACCCTTCATTCCAGTCACTTGCCAACGTCATATTGGATTATATTTATTCACTTTTTTATTATTAGCCTTTTCTTAGATATAAGCATCTGTTTGCTATATAGAATAGGCCTCCTCCAACTCTTTCCATACTTTTCTATCAATGGCCAGTCTGGTCCAAGTTGCTAACTATATTTATTAGCTAACATCACGTGACGTCACTCAGTGAGGCATTTTTTACGGGAGCGAGTGACGTCAAAGACTCCCACTCCTAACTTTTGATGCCTTGTATCGTATCTTTGCTATTTTTTTATTCGGAGCTATAGGTGATAGGTCGCTATTTTACATCCCCATACATGGTTTTATATTAAAACATGTTTAAAAATACTTTTAAGTGTTTTTTTAAATTTAAAACAACGATTTAATAGAGATATTTCCAGGGTCAAAATACGGAATAAGTTAAAAGACGGACTAATTAAAATATTTAGCCATAATAGCCTATTCAACTGAAATTTTCAAAGGTACTATAACTCCCTGGCCAGACCACAGCAATGAACGAAAATTAAATGGTGCGTAATACAATGCGCGTTACTCCCCAATTTGACGTTTCTTTTGTGCATCCCACAGCGCAGTTAATAGACGCACAACTAAAATACTTCGCATTTTTCTCCGCAACAATTAAAGGGTAATTTTGACTTGTTTAATGGAGACAGCTTAAGGCGTTGCTACATTACAAGCGACGCCGTATAGAAATGTGACAATAGGCCTGTTGCCGTAAAAAATGTAATTAGTCCGTCTTTTAGATTGTTCAAAAATAAAAGACACGTATTTTCTCATTTGTAAATTAAACCAAAATTGACAGAGATATAGCCCGTTAAAATTACGCGTGACCTCAATATTTTCGCCACTGAGTGACGTCATAGACCCCCACTCCAAAGACCAATTTTGACGTCAAAGACCAATTTTGATGCCTTGTATTTTTGTTATTTTTTGTTTAAATGAAAAAAAAGGAAAAATACGTGTCCAATATAATTTTGTGTCTAGTCTGAATTTTAGATGCCAGCATGGCAGTGGTAATAGACCAGTTACTTGCCCGTTGTCACAGCGACTTGGGCTTCTCTTTCGCTTTCCATCAGGCGTAGGGAAGCCATTATGCCGAGCTACTATAAAAAAAATATCTAGACTGCTCGGAAGCAGTATGCTAAGACTTAAGCTTTTATAGAAAAAAAGGGGTAGAAAATGTCGTAATGACTCATGGGAGGGGGATGACACCCTACTCTACTATTAAATCTGTACAATGCTTAGTAAATTACTTAAATTATCGTATCGGTTGCTAATGACAATGCTAATAACTGGGTTTCAGTTATCATCATTATCAGATAATATACTGCTGGACATAGGCTTCTCAAGTTGTTAGCCGTTTCGATCAAACATTGAAGGCTTTGCCCATAATCGCCACGCTGGGCAGACGGGTTGGCGATCGCAGCGCTTTGCTTCTCGCTCCGGTGACGCTACTACCTGTCATGGGCCTGTGGTATTTAGCTACGCCTTCAATTGTTTTTATACCGCCACCAGTCGGTTGCCGGCGCCTCGTTTGTTATTCGGCAGGATGCACCACGGGCAGGTGAGGTTGGTTTGGAGCGAAAAGATGATAGGTCCCTTACATCCTTTCCTATAGCTATCATCGTAGACATTTAACAAAAAAAGGCCGACACTCTTTGCTCATCATCATCATCAGCCTATTACAGTCCCCTGCTGGACATAGGCCTCTCCAGTTGTTCGCCACTTAGAGCAAACATCTGGAGGATATACCCATAATCGCCACGCTGGGCAGGCGGGTTGGCGATCGCAGGGCGTAGCTTCTTGCTCCGGTGACGCTGCTGCCCGTCACCGGTCTTAGTATTTAGCTACGCCTTCAATTGTGATGGTTATACCGTCACCAGTCGGTTGCCAGCGCCAAAAGATGATAGGCCGCTCCCTTACATCCCTCTTTGCTCCGTGGTTATCAACTATGACGCATTTTCATGTGATAGTAGCGCCAACTGGCGAGCAGAAATGGAGGTCGCCATTCCGTTGAAAGTTAAAAGTCACCCTTTCTTGTTGAATGGGTAAGTCAGAAGGATTGTAAAGCGAATAGGTGAAGTGATCTTAGTCACTGCAGACTGAAAGAGCTTTGTTGGACGCCATTGAACTAGCCACGCTTTTATAATGACAAGGAGGTAGGAGGTGCTGGAAAAGTTAGTAGAAAATAAGAAATAAGCTGTTTCGATCTCGTTTGGCAGGCTCCGTGGCTCATTTGACCTCTGCCCTCTGAGCCAAGGGTCGTGGGTTCGATTCCCGCACAGTACAAACATTTGTGTTCATGAACATGTCTGTTTGTATTGGTCTGGGTGTTTTCTATGTTTAATATTTTATGTATTTATTTACAAAAAAAATATATCTAAGTAAGTTTATCAGTTGTCTAGTACCCATAGTACAAGCTTTGGCTTAGTTTGGGGCTAGGTGGCGCTGTATGGCCCAGCGTGGCATGTCTTGGGTTATTTATTTATTATTCTAAACGTCGTTACAGTCATGTTATGAAGTCACTGATTTCCGAACTTGGTATAAATACATGTATCTCAAATAATAAATGTAAGAATGTTTGTTTTCAGAGCAACACAAGTTTATTATTTAAAACGAACAATCTTATATAAATAAAAAATGTCGGAAATAGTAATAATGGGGACGGGATCTGGACAGGGATAAGTAAAGGGATATGTAAAGTTTAATTATTATTATTCCATTATTTAACCATTTTGACTCCCATTTCATCATCATCATCATCAGCCTTATTGTAGTCCACTGCTGGACATAGGCCTCTCCAGTTGTTCGCCACCTAAAGCAAACTTCTGGAGGATATACCCATAATCGCCACGCTGGGCAGGCGGGTTGGCGATCGCAGGGCGTAGCTTCTCGCTCCGGTGACGCTGCTGCCCGTCATCGGCCTGTGGTATTTAGCTACGCCTTCTATCGTTATGGTTTTACCGCCACCAGTCGGTTTGCCAGAGCCTCGTTTGTTGTTCGGCAGGATGCACCACGGGCAGGTGAGGATGGCTTGGAGCGAAAAGATGATAGGCCGCTCCCTTACATCCCATTTACCGCTTCCCATCTATCCATCCAATAGATGTCGATTACGAAGTAATCCTATCGTTCGATATTTCACACTGCAACCTTAGCCAACCTACACCGCAGAGCAAACCAAATCCCTATCCAGCAGATATCTCATTAGTAACTCAACAGTACTGCCGATGCCGCTTCTAGCCGGTCCCAATCTGCCGGCTACCTGTCGGCTACAATAGAGCACTTTGGCGCCGATCCGGTAGGGTTAGGACATACTGGGAGAATGCTTACTATCGATGGTATAATTTTTTTTTTAAGTAACTGGTAGGTGACATTATGGCTTCCCTACTCCTGATGGAAAGAGGAAATCCCAAGTCGCTGTGATAACGGGCAATTAAGTAAGTAGTACTGGTCAATTCCCCCCCCGCTCCTCGAGCCCTCTCGAGTGGACGTGTTTGAAAAAGCTCCGTACTGTTTATTTCTAATCACCTGTAAAAAGTAACCTGTTCGCCCCAAGTTATACATATTTCCGTAGATAGTGGAAGGATCCACATAACTGTGAAGTTGTATCATTCCATAAACGATAAAGTGAAGTGATAATTACGCAAATAAATTGCAACTGAACGTTAACTGTGACTAGTGTTTGAATTTGGTGTATTTGACATTGACGTTCCGTCAGCTGTTACTCAGCTGAGACCGGTGCACCCGATCGATCACGAAGCGGCCCGAGCGAGAGCGTAGCAAACTGCATCAACGGGAACGACAGGGACCGCTATACGGTTCGCACGCGCCGTCGGCTGCAGCCACTGCGCCCCGCCCTTTGACCTACTAACCTAGTGTGCGCATACGCACGCCCCGCCCCCGACCCCGTGCACCTGCCGTCGGCCCGGCGGAACATTTAGGCCTACAATACTTAACGGCGAACTTTTAACCATATATTATGCCCCAAACGTTGCGTTCTCCACCGTCAATCATCGAGAAAACCATTACCCCAATTAACTCCGGGTCAGACCTGGATTCAGGCACTGTAGAAAGGGACGATTTGTTAAATATAACAAAAAGGTTTAAGCGTAAGTTAGTTGAATCTCCCGGTAGCTCGGACTCCTATGTGGAACGAAAAATAGATGACCTGCGGGCCCATCAGGAGAATAACTTCGACTCTCTTACTAAAGCAATATCTGTACTGATAGAACAGAACTCGGAAATAAAAAAATCCGTTGAGTCAATCTCAGCTAAATACGACTGCCTGCTGAACAAGGTGGACTCTTTGGAAAAGGATAACCTACAGTATAAATCAAAGATCGATTTCCTAGAGAATAAGTTGGATTTGCTGGAAAAACAAACGCGATCAACTGCATTGGAAGTAAGGAACGTCCCCAAAAACGAAACAGAGGACAAGCCCACTCTAATCAACACGGTCAAACAGATTGTCTCGACACTAGATTTGTCGCCTCCATTACTGGACTCAGAGGTACGCGACATATACAGGGCCAAAAATAGCAGCGTAATTGTTGACTTTACGACCACAATACGGAAGGAGCATCTCATCTCAAAATACAAGCAATTTAATAAAACAAATAAAAAGAACGAGAAGCCACAATTTAATACACAGCACCTGAATTTCCCGGGAGCAGCAAAGCCTATCTACATATCTGAAAATCTCACCACCAAAGCTCGCCAGATATTTTTCCAAACCAGGGAGCTAGTGAAAAACAAAAAGCTGGCCGCCACCTGGACCTCCTACGGCAAAGTTTTTGTCAAAAAGGAAGAGGGTCAGCCACCTATTCATATAACTAGGGAAGAACAATTAAAAAATTTGTTCTCGTAGAATGAGTGGTGAGTGCGTGCGCATATATATGTATTACATGCTGGAGTAGTGTTTATGTTTGGCTACCTATAATAAACCATTGTAACGCCCTATTGTGATCTCCGTGGGTGCTAAACTGTATTTTTCTCATTCCTGTGCTGTGTGATGTTACATACCCACTGTTTCACTGTGATGCTAAATTGTGTGCCTATGAGTACATCAGATAGGAATATAAGTATAATCGACACATGTATGCTTGAGATTTCGTGTTGTCTGTTTAGTTGCACCGCAAATTGCATTTGTGTACCTGCATTTGTGTACCTTCTATAAATAAAAAAATAAAAAAAGAAACATAGCTTATAATCTAAATTGTAACGGTTGTGCTAGATACTTGTGCGATTAGTAGGTAGTATGTTATTTACAAAACCAGATTGCTATCACTTCCCGTTACTTACAGCATAACATCTGGTACACCCCATATACGCATAATACACACACAGTATACGCTGACACTTAACTCATAGACTGGATCATCGCCCAAGCAACTTAGTCATTTTGGCATTTAGCAGTGGTCATCTATGGTCGTATGAGCGAATGTTCCTTTCGAAACTGCTTTCTTTTGGTAAAACTTTTGAATCTAAAAGTATCGATTTGGTGAGGTTGGGTGAACCAACACTAAACACACTAGCACAGATATACTTAAATTAAAAACACATACCTGCCTATCTGCATATCTATGACACACACATGCCTTACTTACGAACATACACCAATTTACATATTTTATATTAAAAACACATACCTACTTCATTACAAACGTACACCTTATCTGCATATCTATCTATTACACACACGCATACCATACATACAATTTATTTACATATTTACAAAACAATATATCTCACCATATAGACATACACAAATTGTACACCAATTTGTAGTTGTCGTTCACCTTGGATACTCGTATATAAGGAGGTAACTAAATCCTTACCCAAATTATTATTATATTATAAAAATCTTTTATACTGAACACGTACACTAGACGCACATACTAATACTGTATCACATATCATACCCATAAAATGATTAGACACTGTACCATATTATCATATGCGTACGGACATAACAAAACATTATTTTAGCTATTATTGTTTGTATTCTCAGGGCTCAGGTTCTGTTATTATTGATTTCTTGTGATGTTGTGTTGTCTCTCTATTCATGCAGGCTCTGTGTTTTTATCTGTATTGTCAAATGCGTATCGTGAACAATATTATATTCTGTACATATTATTATGCTTATTTATTGAGCACGCCCAAACTACTCACTGCTATATACACTCTAGAATTGACATTCCTGCTCAAGGTGTGATCTTCCGTTTGCGCTCTTCCGTTTGCGCTCTTATAGAAACTACAGAAACTCTTTTCCTCTGTTAAAAATATAGGGCTCTTATTGAAATACTAATTACAGGCATGGATAATAGCGTGGTTGATGTGTTCACTGATGTTGATAGTAACATCAACGTGGGTGAATCCTATTTGGTGGAGGACCCGGAGGCCGTTTCGCAATTCAAACTCAATAGTGAATGTTCGCTTAAGGTTACTGTTCAAAATATACGAAGTATTAATAAAAATTTTGATGATTTTAATGTATTTCTGAGCCGAATTAATTTTGAACATGACATTATAATCCTCACGGAATGTTGGCTACAACAGTCGGATCAAATTCCAACCTTGAAGCATTACAATAGTTTTTATACACAAACACACATTAATCAAAATAGTGGTGTGGTTATATACTACAAAAGTAATTTAAAAAATGTAGTGGTATACGAACCAGATGTTGTGGAGGCTGACTGTCTTGTGATGAAACTTTCTGAAAGTCATGTCTTTGTATGTCTGTATAGGTCTCCATCGTTCAACTCACTCAGCAACTTTCTGGACTCTTTGGATAAACTCTTGACGGATCTTAAGCACATCCCTAATGTCTACTTAACTGGGGATTTAAATATAGATATTAGCCTAAATAAAGATAGCTCTAGATCTGACGAATATCTGGACCTACTCGCTATTCACTCCCTTTTACCCAGCCACCTCTTTCCTACCAGGCTAAATAAATGCATCGACCACTGTTTTGTTAAGTCACCTTGTAAGATCACAACAATAATTTGTAAGTCATCTATAACAGATCACAATAGTCTATTTTTTAATATACCAATAACGGACAAAAAGCGTAAATGGGATAGACAAAGACAGGTGCAGAGAATAAATTATAGTGAGGTCCATGCAAGACTGCAGGAGGCTGACTGGGGTAGCGTGATTATGATAAAAGACGCTAACAATGCCACGGAAAAATTTATCACAACTATTTCTTCCGTAATTAAAGATAGCACTAAGATGTGCTCAATTCCAAACAGAAGACAAACATCTCAACCTTGGATTACACCAGGTCTCTTGCGCTGTATGAGGTTTAGAGATATACTTCATAGAAGACATTTAAAAAAACCCACGGACAAAGACCTGGAAATCACGTATAGGCGTTACAGAAACCATTGCAATAACATCCTTCACCGTTTGAAAAACGCACACGACCAACTTGAATTGTGCAATAGTAAGGGTAACATGAAGAAGACTTGGTCTGTTTTAAAGCGTGTATGTAATTTAGAATCACCTGGTAAATCGAAAGAACCCACTGAACTATTAAACATCAAAACAACACCCCAGGACTCCATTGATCATGTTAACTCCTTTTTTGCGAGCGTTGGTTCAGATTTATCAAATACTATTTTGAAAAGGCTAAAAATTACAGAGGCAGAACTTGTGCAAAAATTTAAATGTGAGCAATGTCCTGTGAACTCCTTCTATTTGATGGAAACCGATGAATCTGAGGTGCATAAGTTTGTTATGTCTCTAAAAAATACACAGTCCACAGGTTGGGATGGGATATCATCTATGTTTATTAAGAAATACATTGACCTTTTACTTGCACCCATGACACACATCTTTAATCTAAGTTTATCCTCGGGAAGGTTTCCCGATATATTGAGGGAGTCCATCGTTGTGCCAGTTTTTAAGTCCGGGGAGAGAAACAGTGTCACAAACTATAGGCCTATATCACTCTTGCCTACTATTGCAAAAATACTAGAAAAAATTATTAATAATAGACTAGTAAATTATTTAGATAAATATGATATTCTTTCAAAAAACCAATTTGGATTCAGAAAAGCCAGATCAACCGAAGATGCTATTGAAAACCTGATTAATAACGTGGTGACTAATCTGGACAATAAACAAAAATGCCTAGGGGTATTCTTAGATTTGGCTAAGGCGTTTGACACTGTTTCGACCCCCCTGCTTATCTGCAAGCTGGAGTCCATAGGGATCCGGGGTGTACCGCTTAATCTCTTGAAGGACTATCTTACCAATAGAACACAGACAGTCAAAATTGGAAACAATTTTAGCTCAAAAGCGAAAATCGGATTTGGTGTGCCCCAAGGCTCTGTCCTTGGGCCGACATTATTTCTGATATATATAAATGGCCTCTGTAATAAGGTGATACCTGATGCGAAAGTAATTACTTTCGCTGACGATACAGTCATTGTGTTCCAACATACATCTTGGTCGCATGTCAAAACCTTAGCTGAGAGGGGCCTTGCTGAGGTTATTAAGTGGCTTGATTTTAACCTGTTGTCGCTAAATGTAAAAAAAACAAAATATGTTGCTTTTGCTATAAGAAAAAACTCCTTACCTAACCAGGACTTTACATTGAAAGCTCATTCATCTAACTGCATTTGCTACAATGATTGTCAATGTTCTATACTAGATCCAGCTATCAGTATCAAATATCTGGGCTTGGAAATTGACAATAACTTAAACTGGTCATATCATATAAGTAACCTTAAAAATAGAATACGCAAGCTTATACCTATATATAAAAGAGTTAGGAACTTGAGAGATGATAAAACAAATAAAATTATATATTATACTTTATGTCAATCAATGATTAATTACGCTATTTCTGCTTGGGGTGGCGCTGGGAAAAGTGCATTGATAATTATAGAAAGGGCTCAACGACTTATCCTGAAGGTCATCAATTTTAAAAAGTACAGATATCCTACTACTAAGCTATATGGGGAGTTTGGTGTGCTGAATGTGCGTCAATTGTACATCAAAAATATTGTACTTCGGCAGCATCAAAATAAGGAACGATCAAATAGATCGGCTAGACGTACACATGATGTCTACGACATCCCTGCGTGCAAATCCTCTTTTGCGCAAGGTTTTCCGCACTTTCGTGGACCATTATTATACAATCGCATCAGCAAAATTAAACCGCTGCAAAGCCTAACGAGATTTGCTTGCAAAAGAACTTTGGACGAATTTTTGGGTGGTTTTGACTATGAACAAACGGAAAAATTCATACAAGTGTGTAAATAATTAACTAATATTACAGCCATTTAATTATTATATATATTATAAAGTTATAATACAGGTTTACAATATGTGTGCAAATGTGCCCCTATTTGTCTTTGTGTGTGTACGTAGGTGTGTGTGTGGGTGTCTCATGTTGGTAGGTATATTAATTAATCTTTATGTGTATGTTATGCACAGTTTATACCTGCATGGATACAGTATGCTACAAGTATTCATTACAGTTCACGATGTGTATTTTTGGGTATGGGCCTTTGTGTTAATAATTAGGCATACTTCATTTAACTATCTAAATGGAGCGTAAATTAAATTAAAATTAAAATAAGAAAAATTAATGAAAAAAAAATATAAATATGTATATATAATAAAAAGAACAATTAACAAAAAAACTAACTTTAGTGTGTAGTGCTCGTCCTTGTATTGTAACCCATTAACTAATGTGTAGTAATAAAATGTTAAAATTTTTGAAATTTGTGCAGCAAAAGGTCTTTTATGTTTAGGAGTTAAGGACGGTAATCCCGGAATGAGAACCTTACCTTGCCGTAACACAGTTATCCAACTAGCACGGAGGGTAATGTTACTCTTACTGTATACCCTCTTACAGAAAAAAAAAAAAAAACAATTGTTTGTTCATCTGGATTTTGATGTTTAAGATGTTTTTGCTTGCTGTGCCTACCTACTAAGAATAGTTATTAACGTTTGTACTTAGTTATAGTAATATGTCCATATTGTCCATGTATATTTAATTGTGCTTCGTTATAACTTGTGTACTATCTAGTCTTGCTAATGCTATTTCCTGTGACGTTTGCAATGAGTTGTAGGTTTGTATGGCGTAGAATTTGTAAGCTTTAGTTAAAAAAAGTCTGCTTTAGTTATGTCTGTGTAGTATGTAAGATGTACATGATTTCTTTTGAATAAACTTATTATTATTATTATTATAATTACCTGTTGCCACCGCCATGCCGGCTCAACGCTAACCCCCCACGACCTCCGGAAACCCTACTCAACGGCAGAATCAGGACCCGGAGGTCATTTGGCTGCGGTATTCTATAGAATGGAAGACCCTTCCCCGAACGGGCGGCTCAATTTGAAGTGAAAATTCGCTATACCCTACGTCTCTTAAAATACAGAAGCTAATGACACTAAATGACAGGCTCGGTGGCTCTTTCGGTAGTGACCTCTGCCCTCTGAGCCAAGGGCCGTGGGTTCGATTCCCGCACAATGCAAACATTTGTGTTCATGAACATGTCTGTTTGTATTGGTCTGGGTGTTTTCTATATATAATAATGTATATATTTACAAAAAAAATGTATCTAAGTAAGTTTATCAGTTGTCTAGTACCCATAGTACAAGCTTCGGCTTAGTTTGGGGCTAGGTGGCGCTGTGTGGCCCAGCGTGGCGTGTCTTGGGTTATTTATTATTATTTATTTATTAATACAGCGTTAGGGTACCATGCCCCATAGGGTTCCGTTATTGGCGTCTTAGTACAAATTCTTAATACCTACTTACCAGCAATAAATATAACCTGTATTACTCAGGGTGAATCTAGACAATATACCCATAATCGCCACGCTGGGCAGGCGGGTTGGCGATCGCAGGGCGTAGCTTTTCGCTCCGGCGACGCTGCTGCCCGTCATCGGCCTGTGGTATTCAGCTACGCCTTCAATGTGGTAGTTATACCGCCACACGTCGGTTGCCAGCGCCTCGTTTGTTATTTAGCAGGAAACACCACGGGCAGGTGAGGTTGGCTTGAAGCAAAAAGATGATAGGTCGCTACCTTACATCCAAAAAAAATAGCGAAACAAAATCTCCTCCTTGTCTATCACGAACCTTACTGACAAATGTATCGGTCCAACTTTGTGTCATTTCGGCCACCGTATCGCTCGCAAAATGCACGGGATATCACAAATATCTCTGAATCTCTGCTCTTATTAGGTTATGGCCATAGATTTTTTTTTCACAATTTACAATAACAAACCAATGTTCTCTAACTTCTGCACTGTTCTAACGGTTTTAATTTCGACATATTTCCTGTTTCAATCAGCATTATGCAATGATTTGCAAACAAGCTCACTGTGGTAAAATTATACCTAAAGTTAAGTCTCGGTACTGTTTTGTCTTTTTGTTTGTTAAGACTTTAATATAATGTTGCATTGTAATGACTGTTTGTGCCAAAACAAATGAAAAAAAAAATGAAAAAAAAAACGAAAAAAAAAAAAACAATTCCAAAAGTCATTTGAATGATTTTAGACGAAGAAGACCTTAGTCATTGATATAAATTTCAACGTGAGACCTCCACGTGTTCCTGATAAAAGAGTCTTGATAGACAGATAAGCTGATGATGATGATGATGATGATTGGTAATGAGAATCACGGCCAGCTCGTCTTAGCTCTACTTGACTTCAGAGGAACCGAAGCTTATGGATTCCCTTTTTCCTCACTACGGACCCTAAAAATTTGAATAAAAGTATGGAACTCTGTTTAGTTACCCGCCGTATTGAATCCTTTTTAACCGACTTAGAAAAAGGAGGAGTTTCTCAATTCGTCTGTATGTATAATATATTTTTTAAGTATGTATGTTCACCGATATTTCCGTATGAATTTTTTTTTGTTCGACAGAGGACACTTCCGAGTTGGTCCCATTATCACCAAGTCAGGATCTGATGATGGGATCCTGGAGAAATTGAGGGTAACAACCGATAATTGTATGCTCATGATGACTTCAAAAAGAAGTGATAATTGTAATATTTAAATAATTATGTATTTTTTTAATAAATACCAGACAATATCACATACATTGCTCCGATCCCAAAGTAAGTAGCTTAAGCACTTGTGTTATGGGTATCAGAACAACGAAGGTACCACCAACAAATACTTAAATACAAATATAAGCACCCAGACACGGAACAAACACAAGTGTTCATCACACGAATGTTTGTCCCGGGTGGGAATCGAACCCACGACCCTTGGTTCAAAAGGCAGGGGCCGCTACCGATTGAGCCACCGAGCTGACACTATTATGGAGAGAATTACGTTATTTATCGCTTTTTAGTTTTGGTCGTATTTATTCACTCACACGAATGGATGCGTTCATCCGTACTTTATTTTTAAACAGAAATTCGATGCGTTCACGCGGCAGACATCTCGTGTGTTCACTGCCGTTTAAGGTTTTCGGAAAAAAAACATTAAATGTCTTTTTGACATTTTACCGGTGGTTGAATAAACTCGAGACTCCTAACGGTTAAACTTTTCAGACTACATTTACTTATCGTATTGCATTAAGATCAGAAACTAGTTAACTTATAGACGCGAATTCTTGCCTTTACTTTGTTAAAATCTTGTCACATGACTTTCATCATCAGCCTATTACAGTCCATTGCTAGACATAGGCCTCGCCAGGTGTTCGACACATATGGCAAACATCTGTAGGATATACCTTTATTCGGCAGGACGCACCACGGGCAGGTGAGGTTGGCTTGGAGCGAAAAGATGATAGGTCGCTCCCTTACATACCCCATGACTTTAGGCATAGAGCATTTATAAGTTTAATTCTCACTGAAAGCAAATCACTAGTCAGGATTATGGATGGAGGGGCGACCCATCATCTTTTCACTCCAAGCTCACCTGCCCGTGGTGCATAATGCTGAATAACAAACGAGGCTCTGGCAACCGACTGTTGGCGGTATAACTATCACGATTGAAGACGTAGCTAAAAACTATATGCCTATTACGGGCAACAGCGTTACCGATGCGAGAACCTACGCCCTACGATAGCCAACCCGCCTGCCCAACGTGGCGATTATGGGTAAATCCTTCAGGTGATTGCCAAAGGTGGCAAACAACTGGAGATGTCTATGTCCAGCAGTAGACTGCGATAGGCTGATGATGATCAAGGTGATGAGGCGACTATACGACGGTGTTCTAGGCTGCAAAGTAATTTGTCAAAATGTAGATATCTATCAATTAAAAAGTGCTTAATATGCTACCATATTCTTTCTCTTCTATCATATCTAAGTACTTAAATTCATACTCAAATAATATTAAATAATAATAAGTATCTATGTATATTAAATAATAAAGTATCTTATTAAACTATGTATCTATGTATGTAATATGTTATTATTATGTATATTTTATTTAAGTGTATTTAAATATATTTATATGTATATGTGTATATCTATGGAATATATACTTCTTGGTATATTTATGTAATAATTTTACGTATTTAATATAAAATAGTTAGATAGTTTTGCACTGGATTACCCATTTCCTTAGTCAATCTGGTTTCCTCTACCTGAAGGTTGTCTGGAAGAGATCGCTATAAGCGATAAGACCGCCTAGATTGTACTTTGTGTTGTTTGTAATATGTTTTCCTGTAATGTCTGTGTTTTTGTGCAATAAAGAGTATCTATCTATCTATCTATCTACCACCTCTTTCATGTTATCGATGTATGCTATAAAAATAAATGAAGAAATTTAATACTCCGATGCACAGAACACTAGTCATTTGGTTAAAACGATCTCAGCAAAATTTTGACTATTAATATTTAAATGGCATTTTAGTTTTCATACTTTAGAAGTACCCGTAGTTTACACTTGCAAATAGCATATTTTGTATTAAACTTGTATTTGCAATAGACATAAAGTTATACGATAATATCACTTGATTCTGTATTGGTTATGTTCTGAAATCTGATTTGGTGGTGGCTTAATGAGCCAAACGTGATTTGAGATTTTGCCTTCTGAGTTTAATTTAATCCCCAATCTAAGAATTGAAGGTTATTTATTATTGTTGTTACTTTAATCCGTACATATTATCAGGAACCTGGGATGTAAGAGAGCGGCCTATCATCATTTCGCTCCAAGCCAACCTCACCTGCTCGTGGTACATACATCCTGCAGAATAACAAACGAGGCGCTGGCAACCGACTGGTGGCGGTATAACCATCACAATTGAAGACGTAGCTAAATACCACATACTGATGACGGGCAGCAGCGTCACCGGAGCTTATTCTAAAACCGAAAACGCTTGTTTGTCATAATTATATTTGCTTACTAATACATCATCAGCCTATTGCAGTCCACTGCTGGACATAAGCTTCTCCAGGTGTTCGTTTAGAGCAAAAATCTGGAGGATATACCCATAATCACCACGCTGGGCAGGCGAGTTGGCGATCGCAAGGCGTAGGGAAGCCATTATGCCGAGCTACAATATAAAAAAAAAATCCATGATCTGTAAAATAGAAAACTTTACAGACTATCCTTAAAAATCCCGTTTGATAAATATCATTTCGTCAGAAAAAGGAAACGAAAAGGAAAGGAGACTGTAACCGCAGTCATTTTGTTAGACGTTCCGATCTATTCCTGTCTGTTCCCGATGAAAGGCGATGACGTCACAGGAAGGCCGTCAAATAACTTCCCGTCTGTATTAAGAGGGCTGGCTCAATTCTGATAACGTTTTCAGGCTTTGACTAGGAATTGGTAAGGCTTTTTGGAGGTGGTATTAATTTTACTTTATTATACTCTTCAACACTTACATCTTCTATCTATACTTATAATAAGTCTGTAGAGAGGTCAACTATGTACATTGAAGGAGAATATTGGGAAAACGGGAGATTTTTTAATCTGTATGTTTGAACGCGCATCACACAAAAACTACCGCATGGAATTGAATGCGGTTTTCACCAATGTATTGTTAGATGTCTACTTCAAATTTAGACCCGATATCCACGCGTGCGACGCCGCTGGCACAGCTAGTGTTTATCTAAAATACCTGAAGCGAAGCGAGGGCGTGTTGCTAGTAAAAAATTAAATATAAAAATAAAATAAAATAAAAATAAAAAGCCTTTCATTTCCTGCGAAGTTTTTTAGGTAGGTTACAGAGTTTGAAAAAAATAAAAATATACTTAATGTTTAGTGTTAAATACCTTGAAAATAAAGATAAATGTAATAAAAATAAAGTTTGTTAGTAAATCTTAAAAAAGTTAACTATGTATATTTTAAATCTATGTATATTTTGCAAGAACCCTCCTCAGGTAGAGGTGAAGGCTTTCTCTAAAGAAGTCCATATTTCTGTCATGGGCAGTTTCTGGCCAGCAAGGGCCAGCTATTTTTACAATTTCGTCTGCCCATCTCATGTATGGTCTGCCTCTCAGCCTTTTGCCGTCTGGACCCTTCCACAAAAAAAAATAAAAAACACAAAATACATACAATACATACGCACGCACTAGATAAGAAAGGAACAGACCTACAGAATTTTTAATATACTAAAACCAATCAAATATTAGAAAGTATAAATTTCGAAGGAGGTAGCAGGAGTCCGTAACATAGGTACCCTATTGCCATATCCTAATAACATTTTCTAAGGCCTTTCTCACATCCGGACCCCAGTATTTCCTTATCTTCCCGACAAAAAGTCGTCGCAACACCCACCGCCCTTTATAGGCTCTGATTGATGAAACCGTTTATTTATTTGTCCTAATGAAATCCGATACGAAAATGACGATTGATAAACAATTTCAAGCATATCGAATGTTGTTTTTGTGAGTTTTTGGGGCAAAGTTTGCTTTTGAACGCGAAACGGTGATTGAATCCTGTTTAATGGACTAACTTCTAAAATTTTGTGTTTGTGAATGATTGTATAACCTAATAGAATACTGGTAAAGATATCTCGAAGAGATTTTAAAAAGAGAGATGTAAGGGCGCGGCCTATCATCTTTTCGCTCCAAGCCAACCTCACCTGCCCGTGGTGCATCCTGCCGAATAACAAACGAGGCGCTGGCAACCGACTGGTGGCGATAACTATCACAATTGAAGGCGTAGCTAAATACCACAGACTGATGACGGGCAGCAGCGTCACCAGAGCAAGAAGCTACGCCCTGCGATCGCCAACCTCCTGCCCAGCGTGGCGATTATGGGTATATCCTTCAAACGTTTGCCCTAAGTGGCAAACAACTGGAGAGGCCTATGTCTGCAATAGGCTGATGATGAAAGACTTCTCCTTTGAATTTTCTTAAGTGCGTGTGATAATGAGAGTCAAAGACACTTACCTACATGATTATAACATTAAAATGATCCCTCCGGTCGTTCGCCACTGTGGCATCAAAATTCTGGGAGCTTTGCCCATAATTTTGACAGGCTCGGTAGCTCATTTGGTAGTGACCTCTGCCCTTTGAGCCAAGGGTCGTGGGTTCGATTCCCGCACAGTACAAACATTTGTGTTCATGAACATGTCTGTTTGTATTGGTCTGGGTGTTTTCTATGTATAATATGTATTTATTTACAAAAAAAATGTATCTAAGTAAGTTTATCAGTTGTCTAGTACCCATAGTACTAGCTTCGGCTTAGTTTGGGGCTAGGTGGCGCTGTGTGGCCCAGCGTGACATGTCTTGGGTTATTTATTTATTTATTTAATTGCCGCGCTGAGCAGGCAGGTTGGCGATGGCAGGGCGTAGCTTCTTGCTCCTGTGATTTTTCTCACGTTTGCTTTAAAATAAAGCAACTAAAATCATGTTCATACTAGCTAAAAATATTCCACTTCATATTCAACAAGCTCCTTATAAAATAAGCAAGCAATTTTTCAAGATACCAAATTGCTAAGTCCAATATACTTGGTGGTAAGTGTACTCCCGTACACCTAATATGGCACGCTAGTCGGCTTCCAATATGCTCTTTGAATAATTTATTTTGATCTCTATAAGGTAGTAATATAAGGAGTTCCCTAGGGTATAAGAGTAGTTACTTTATTCCGTAGCTCACAAATCAAAATCTAAAAAGATCGCATTGAAAATTGTGAACTTTTCAATGACTAAGTTGGGCCGGCCAAACTATTTTTGATTGGCCCGGTGGCTTAGTGGTATAATGGTAGTGACACCTGCTTTCAAGCAGGGGTTTGATTCCCTCTCAAGTTTAATTTGAGTGATAAATAGATAGAGCCCTTAAATTGCACAAAAACACAGACATACAGGAAAACATTATAAATAACACAAAGTACAGTACAGTTTAGGTGATCATATCGCTTATAGCGATGTCTTCCAGACAACCTTCAAGTAGTGGAAACCAGATTGACTAAGGAGATGGGTACACATAAATAAATTATACATAAAAACGTATTACTATGTAGTTCCGTCTGTGGTTATTTATAAATATTTGTATTTAAGTATACATTTGTGGTACATTCTTTGTTCTGGTACCTTCAGTCAAGAGCTTTAGCTTTCCTTACTTTGGGATCGAAGCAGTGTATGAGATGTTGTCCGATAATTATTTATTTATTTAGTTAAATTTCATTTTAAGTAGTTTTATTAAGTAGCTCAACTAATAATGTTAATTTTAGGTCTAATCTAAGTTAATATAACCTTTTAATTTAACTACAATGTGTTAAAAATAGCAAAGCTTTTTAGACAGCTGGTCTTCAGTTTGTAAACAATCCAAATCTGTTTAATTTTAATCATTCCAAATGCTGGAAAATTCCATTTCGCTGCGAAAATTCCAAGTGGTTAGTCTGGAAAACGTTGAAAACAAAGAAAACTATTAACAGCGTTTACAAGCAATTTACACTCGGCTAAGATAAGGGTCACAGTACACTTGACTAGCAAAATTTATGACTGCGAGAAAAATGATGGTTAAAGAAGAAATGACGAAAAAGTTAAAGCTGCATGCTATAAAATTGCGTCATTATCATCAGCCTATCACATGACAGTCCACTAATGGACGTGGTTCTCTTGAGTTGTTCGCCATAGGGCGAATATCTGGAGGATATACAAGGGTATATTAATTTATAGGGCAATAAAGGAATCGCCATGCTGGGCGGACGGGTTGGCGATCGCAGGGCGTAGCTTCTCGCTCCGGTGACGCTGCTGCCCGTCATCGGCGTGTGGTATTTAGCTACGCATTTAATTGTGATGGTTATACCGCCACCCGTCTGTTGCCTGTGTCTTGTTTTTTATTCGGCAGGATGCATCACAGGCAGGTGAGGTTGGCTTGGAGCGAAAAGATGATAGATCACTCCCTTACATCCCATGTACTTTTCCTATTTTAGGATAAACATACATAGTTAAAAATACTCCTCTACCCTATTTCTTGACTTACAAATCTCGGAGCAAGTTTTTAACCAAGTTCAAAACTACTTAAAAAGATTATCTTGGCAATAGCGTGTGGCAAGTCTGAATACAACACGAACCTTCCTAATTGCTCACTAAATGGGGTGCACGCCGCACCTCACTGAGAATACGTAGTTTGCATGTAAATTGTGTCAGTCTGTCTGCCGCGAATACAGGGAGCGTTGTGAAAGATATAAGCAAGATTTTTTTATAACCCATGACATGGCACGCTTGGCCACACAGCACCATCTAGCCCCAAACTAAGCCGAAGCTTGTACTATGGGTACTAGACAACTGATAAAGTTACTTAGATATTTTTTTTTGTAAATAAATACATTTTTTTTATGTTAGCTCGACATAATGGCTTCCCTACGCCTGATGGAAAGCGAAAGAGAAACCCAAGTCGCTGTGACAACTGGCAAGTAACTGGTTAGTTACCTGTCAGTTGCCACTGCCATGCCGGCCCAACCCCACGAGCTCCGGAGACCCTACTCACCAGCAGAAACACGACCCGGAGGTCATTTGGCTGCGGTATTCTATAGGGTGGAGATCCTTCCCCGGACGGGCGGCTCAATTCGAGCGAAGATTCGCTATGCCCTACCTCTCCTAAATCATTAAAAAAATAACATCTTTTTATATGTAGGTAAGTAACTTTGCAATCATAAAATACATTTTGGTGTCAGTAATGGAGATTACGGTGAAAACTAGATTCTCACATGATCAAATTAAGTTACAGTTGAACCTACAACCCGTACTCGTGTTTTAAACGTACACTACACACCCTGTATAACTGAGATAGACGATCGTAAAAGCATGATGCAGTTGCTAAATCTAGTTAAAACGGGGACGTCCTGAATGCGATTTAGAATTTCATTTCAGATTATATGATCCCGCTGTGGTTGTGACCTATTTCAAATGAAGAGAACTGTGTAAAACTGATACCTACATATCGAATTAACTTTACAATAGAGTTTTAACTTTACGATAGACCTGTATAATAAGAGAGCTAGGGCATAGCGAATCTTCGCTCAAATTGAGCCGCCCTTCCGGGAAAAGACCTCCACCCTATAGAATGCTGCAGCCAAATGGCCTCCAGGTCGTGTTTTTTGCCGGTGAGTAGGGTTTCCGGAGCTCGTGGGGGGTTAGGGTTGGGCCGGCCTGAGGGTGGCAACTGACAGGTAACTGGCCAGTTACTTGCCCGTTGTCACAGCAACTTGGGCTTCTCTTTCGCATTTCATCAGGCTTACCTACGCCTACGTGTCGAGCTACTATATAAAAAAACCGGCCAAGTGCGAGTTTCACTCGCGCACGTAGGGTTCCGTACCACTATACAGCTAAATAAATGATGGGGAACCCCAAATATTTTGGATCTTTTTATGATTTTATTTCAAAATCTTAATGCAGTTCACAGAATACATCTACGTACCAAATTTCAATAATGTAGCTCTTATAGTTTCGGAATAAACTAGCTGTGACATACGGACGGACCGACAGACAGACATGACGAATCTATAAGGGTCTCATTTTTGCCATTTGGCTACGGAACCCTAAAAAACGACCTGGGGTCAATCCGTACAGTCAACAAAAAATATCGTAAAAAAAGTTGTTCGTTTTCTGAGTTCATTTCTTCCTTGACTTGCAAACTCTGAAACGACTTCCAAGCTGCGGTGTTCCTTGAGTGTAGGTTAAGTCTACACTAATATTATAAAGAGGAAAGGTTTGTACCTATTTTTGTATGTTTGTAATGAATAGGCTCAAAAAGTACTGGGCCGATTTAAAAAATTCTTTCACCAATAGAATGCTACATTCTTCCAATTTGACACAGACTGCATTTCATTTTGAAAAAAATTAGGAATCCTTGGTAAAATTTGAACAATATAATTGTCTACCCCGTGCGAAGCCGGGACGGGCTGCTAGATTAATACAATTCCATACAGTTTACATCTCTGTCAACGACGAAACAGCCCAGTTATCCATCTCATAACCTTCAGACTCCATTTTAATATTACCTGGGAACAATAAAATTATTTTTATGAGTCCATTTCGGGTGTCTGTAGCTTTAAAAGCAATAAAAACCCCGACAATTTTCGTTTTCGACGGATTTTGTTGTTTATGCGTATAATAAAGTTGGTGTTATTGAGAGAATCATTTTGAAGTTTATTGTTTTACTATGATTGCGTGCGGGTTTTCTTGTGTTATTAGTATTTTTAGGTTATACCTCTCTGGAACGATCTTCCAGCCGCGGTGTTACCTGATCGCTAAGGGGCAGCGCAGCCGACAGACTTTCCGTGACGCACTTTTTTGTGCATATGTGATGCAATAACGCACACGACGCGCAAAAGTATGTCGCGGATACTGCACCACAGACTATTCTGTCGGCAGACCTAGACGCTCTTTTTAAATGTTTCAGACGCAGACTCTATCGCTCAAAAAGTGTGCCATCTGCGCTGCACCTTAGACTTTTTTTATGCAATAGGCGGGAGCCGAGCAAGTGTGATGCCTGAGTCGACGTCGCCCATGGACACCCGCAACTCAAATTGTCATGTCCTTCTTTAAGGCTGTACCCCTGGCATTGCTGATGCTCAATGCGACGCCGCCGGCACAGCTAGTTGAATAATAACAGACAAACAGACATTTAATATAAATAAAATGTCATTGATTTAAAATTAACGTCTCAACGTTAATAATTCCTAAAGGATTGTTAAGGAACACTCGTTAGATTGCCAATTAAAAGGTTTTACGAGCAGAATCGAATTTCCATAACGCCTTGTTTCGCTTCTAGTTAATGACTGATCGAGTTTGTTGATTATTATGGTAAGTGCCATTGAAAACCGTATAATAATAGCTTGATTTCTGCTTTGTACATCATCATTAGCCTATTGCGGGCCACTGCTGGACATAGGCCTCTCCATTTGATGGCCAGTGTGGTCAAACAGGGATGTAAGGGAGCGGCCTATCATCTTTTCGCTCCAAGCCAACCTCACCTGCCCGTGGTGCATCCTGCCGAACAATAACCGAGGCGCTGGCAACCGACTGATGGCAGTATAACCAAGCTACGTCCTGCGATCGCCAACCCGCCTGCCCAGCGTGGCGATTATGGGCATATCCTCCAGATGTTTGCCCTGGGCGGCGAGCAACTGGGGAGGCCTATGTCCAGCAGTGGACTGCAATAGGCTGGTGATGAAAATTTGGTCAAACATCAAGGTGGATTACCCATAATCGCCACGCTGGGTAGGCGGTCTTAGGGCGTAGCTTCTCGCTCCGGTGACGCTGCTGCCCGTCATCGGCCTGTGGTATATAGCTACGCCTTCAATTGTGATGGTTATACCGCCACCAGTCGGTTGCACAAAGTAAGATAACGCTTACTATACGTATTATTTTGTAGTACCTTGTTTGTTCTGATACCCCTAACACACGTACTTAAGCTACTTACTTTGGGATTAGAGCAATGTATGTGATTTTGTCTGATATTTATATTACCTAACTAAGACTGATAACGTCATATTTTACGCAAACTTTCATAAGTACAAACACATATAATTCTTTAAAAACGCAACAAAGGACGTAAATCGTATCAAATGGCCTACAATGCATCTACTGAACGCAATAAATACATTTAATGACCCACTAGTGCATCGGAAAATGACGCGCAAATAAATCCAAATAACGCTTCAACGTGGAATGGGGATTATGCTTAAATCGGTGAAATGCTTAATGGTTTTTAAGAAATATGATGGCAATAAAGTAGAGTGAGATTTAAGTGTGAGAGAGAGAGGTGAGTGTTAAAACTACATGCTTTAATGGACATCAGGGCCAAAAGGTTTTTCTTTTTATATTTGTTTTTTATAAGTGTTCTGTGTCACTACTGTGTCAATACTACAATTATTATATAGACAGGCTCGGTGGCTCATTTGGTAGTGACCTCTGCCCACTGAGCCAAGGGTCGTGGGTTCGATTCCCGCACAGTACAAACATTTGTGTTCATGAACATGTCTGTTTGTATTGGTCTGGGTGTTATCTATGTATAATATGTATTTATTTACAAAAAAAATGTATCTAAGTAAGTTTATCAGTTGTCTAGTACCCATAGTACAAGCTTCGGCTTAGTTTGGGACTAGGTGGCGCTGTGTGGCATGTCTTGGGTTATTTATTTATTTATTTATTTATTATAGACATTTGTAAGGGAGCGAATCGTAGCGAAGCGAAAACAAAATCGTTGTGCATCCGATTAACAAACGAGGCTCTGGCACCAGGGCTTGGTAACGTTACCAATTTAACATTATAAGTATCGGTAAGTAACGTTAATTCATACTGTTACTTTTTTACCGGTAAAATAATCACCGGTAAGCCGGTAGCGATCATCATCATCAGCCTATTACAGTCCACTGCTGGACATAGGCCTCTGCAGTTGTTTGCCACTTAAGACAAACGTCTGGAGGATATACCCATAATCGCCACGCTGGGCAGGCGGGTTGGCGATCGCAGGGCATTGCTTCTCGCTCCGGTGACGCTGCTGCCCCCAGTATAATCTCTTGTGCAATAACAATTACATAAATACTATTAAATAATTTGACTGGCTCGGTGGCTCAATTGGTAGTGACCCCTGCCTTCTGAACCAAGGGTCGTGGGTTCGATTCCCACCCGGGACAAACATTCGTGTGATGAACACTTGTGTTTTGTCCCGTGTCTGGGTGTTTATATTTGTATTTAAGTATTTATTTGTGGTACCTTCGTTGTTCTGATACCCATAACACAAGTGCTTAAGCTACTTACTTTGGGATCGGAGCAATGTATGGGATGTTGTCTAATATTTAATTTAATTTAAAAAAATAATGAATGGAGGTACACCTAGTACACTCAATCCAAGACAGTTGAAAAAGCTCATTTCCTGATTTGATCCAACTAGGAATCGAACCCGGACACTTCGGATTATCCGCGCTTCAAACTTAACGCTCTAATTATTACGCCTTGCTCCGACCCCCGGCTCCATTTGGTAATACATTTTTCCTTATGTAGATATCTAAACTTGGCGGTCGCGCTACCATGCCCTATTCACTTGCCTCACACGACTGATCGTAACAGTTAGCAGCGGGCGGACGCCCTACAAAGTACAAGATTCGAGCAACTAAACAACCACTTTATTTGTCAGTCTGGACGCAAGACTTGGCCTAGTAACATAGAAAAAGCGTATTATATAATAAAAACAAAATCTATCATGTGGAATGTCTTGAGAGAACTGTTTGGTTTACTGCCTGCAGCGGAGTTTCTTCACCGCACCACACGTAACCGATTGCAATTCCATCAAGAAAAGAGCCTCTTCCTTAAAGGCCGGCAGCGCAGCTGTAACTCCTGATGTTGCAGATGTACATGGGCGGCGGTTATCTTTTTTTTTATAGTGGCTCGACATAATGGCTTCCCTACGCCTGATGGAAAGCGAAAGAGAAGCCCAAGTCGCTGTGACAACGGGCAAGTAACTGGTCAGTTACCTGTCAGTTGCCACCGCCATGCCCACCCCAACCCCCCACGAGCTCCGGAAACCCTACTCACCGGCAGAAACACGACTCAGAGGTCATTTGACTGCGGTATTCTATAGGGTGGAGGTCTTTCCCCGGACGGCGGCTCAATTCGAGCGAAGATTCGCTATGCTCTACCTCTCTTAATTATCACTTACCATCAGGTGAACCGCTTGCTCGTCTGCCCCCTATTCCATAAGAAAAATCTGCATCATCTCGATGATTGGTGATCCTCCACTGTACGCTTTATGAGGTACTTTCTTGCCTCGCGCGTCGGTTTTGTGCAACCATTTTTCTGCGACAGTCTTTCCGAACAGCTACGACTTGGGAGCCTTCAAGAAACGAGCGTACTCCTATTTAAAACGACGGTAGCGACCCCAGAACTCGATTTGAGTTGCGGGTGTCCATGGGCGGTGTCCACTGCTTAATATTATTTATTTATTTATTTAAACTTTATTGCACAAAATGGTACAAAAGGCGAACTTAATGCTAGGAGCATTCTCTACCATCAGGCATCACACTTGCTCGTCTTTCGCTTCTAGCGTAAAAAAAAAACATAGTATAAATTATCATAATATTTGCAGTGCAGAAGCAGTGACAACATGACATTACTTGCTCTGACCCTAAAGTAAGTACCTACTTAGCTTGAGCACTTGTGTTATGGGTATCCACCGCCTAAATTGTTCTAGGTTTTGTTTTGTATTATGTAATGTCTGTGTTTTGTGCAATAAAGAGTATCTATCACTAGCAGCCCGGGCCTCGCTTCGCTTCGGATAAATCAATTAATTCAGCTATCATTTCATGCATTGTTGGTACCTATTTTAGGAAGGACCTCTCATATTTTCTATCAATTAATATAACCCATGCGTGTGCATTAATTTTAGCGTTGTAAGGCGTGTGCTTACAACGATAAAATTAATGGATGCTAGAAACAAAATGAAGATATATTCGAAGGCTGAGAAATCTGAATATGGTTTGACACATAACCAACGCAATACGTGATGCAGTTTACGTAAACGCAATATGTTTGATTATATTACACAAAATGTACAAAAGGGCGAATTCAATGCTAGGAGCATTCTCTACCCGTTAACCCTTGGGTCATGTACATGTACATCATGTTGGCCTCTGGTGGATTTGAAGCCATACCCTTTAGTCCAGGAACCACCTGGTCTTAACTAAGATTCACTTAACTCTAAGTTCAGATGAATACTATATCTAGCAATGTCTCCCTTAACACCGATAGTTCGTTTACTACATCGATCCTACCGGTGCTAACCCTTGAGTCATGTAGACGTTCATCATGTTGGCCTCTGGTTGGGTTTTAAGCGATGGCCCTTTGTTCAGGAACACTTAACTGTTTGTTCAGATGAATAATATATCTAGCGACGTCTTTTAAACACTGATGACTTTAAGAGAGGTTGGGCATAGCGAATCTTCGCTCGAATTGAGCTGCCCGTCCGGGAAGGACCTCCACCCTATGGAATACCGCAGCCAAATGACCTCCGGTTCGTGTTTCTGCCGGTGAGTAGGGTTTGGGGGGTTTGGGTTGGGCCAGCATGGCAGTGCCAACTGACAGGTAACTGACCAGTTACTTGCCGTAAACTCAAAACCTAGGCCATTTTCCATCTTTGTACCTACATGAAATTACCTTGAAAATAATTTAGCGATAATGACGCCGACCAAAAAGCAATACCTACTTTAATAGCGCTATTTTCTTCCGACATGCGTAGTTCATCATCAGCTTATTATAGTCCACTACTGGACATAATCGCTGGGCAGGCGGGTTGGCGATCGCAGGGCGTAGCTTCACGCTCCGATGACGCTGCTGCCCGTCATCGGTCTGTGATATTTAGCTACGCCTCATCATCTGTGATGGATAAACCGCCCTGAGTCGGCTGCCAGCGCTTTGTTAGTTATTCGACAGGATGCATCACGGGATTTACGGGCAGGTGAGGTTGACTTGGAGCAAAAAGATAATAGGCCGATCCCTCACATCGTGCATCGAACAAAAATTCACATCCCCTACCCCATGCGTAATTAAAACTATTTTATTAGGCTAAAATGTATTACATATTATAGTGTACATAAATTATAACATCGGATTAGAAAAGAAAAAATTTATTATGCATGCACAGATCGCAGTTTTCATTATGTGAGCCTTCCTAAACTTGAAAGAATGCATTCATATTTTTTGGGTTCTTAGAGCTTCATGACACTATGATTCAGGATGCCTTGTTTACGGATTATGCTAGGTCTGTTCGACTGTGCACTATTCCTAAATGTTGTTCCGATTTGTTGCTAAATGAGGAGCCTCCAAGCTGATAGCACCATTGATGCAGGAAACACCGTGGTGTTTTTTCAAGTTGGTCGTATTTTTAGCTATAGCAATTTGCTTATAGTATTTCCGAAGAATTTTATTCTGAAAGTAAGCCGACGGTTCACAAATATTTATCACTGTTTGTTGTGAATTTCCAATAATAATTCCGTATTTACTTCGATGTCAGTACCTGTCATGTCAAAATGACAATTTCTTTGACAAATTCGTATCTATGGTCATTTCAAAAAGTATGTAACATATTTTGGCAAAATTGTAAATTCTAAAATGTATGATACCCTTGTAATCTGTAGCCTGTGTGTAAATCTGATGCATAAAAAACATTCCTGTAAAGTTTCATCAAAATCCTTTCAGTAGTTTTTACGTGAAAGTACGATTTCATTATTAGAATTTATTTATTTAGATGGTCATAACAGTTTCGTTTGCTATGGGAACGTTGTCATGAGACGTCAGTACGTAAGAACGTAAGATCTTTTCTTTTTTGTAGATTAAAATCTTTTTGGTAAATTTGGGTTACATTATTGGAGTTTTAGCACGGATCCCTAACTTTTTTAAAATATAATATATCCTATGTTCAGCGCATATACTGTAGCTATCCGACGGTAAAAGAATTATTCAAATCGGTCCAGTAGTTTCGGAGCCTATTCGTATCAAACAAACAAACAAACATACAAACAAACAAACAAACAAACAAACAAACAAACAATCAAATCTTTCCTCTTTATAATATTAGTTTAGATAGCCTATGTGTTAATCCAACGCTATATCACTGTAAAGTTTCATTAAGATCCGTTCAGTAATTATTGCGTGAAAAAGGAACAAACATCCATCCATCCAAACAAACTTTCGCGTTTATAATATTAGTAGGATAGAAAGTAGGATACGTATAATAATTCTGTAGAGAGGTCAATTCTGTACATCAAATATTTTTTTAAATTACTATGAGGGGGTGATTAGTTATCGATACTGATGCCAAAAATGCAATCAGTAAAATTTCTGCCTGTCTGTATGTTCGTTATAGAAACAAAAACTACAGGACAGATTTTAACGAAACTTGGTACAATTATTCTGCATACTCCTAGGCAAACTATAATATACTTTTTATTACGCTACAATGAACAGGAGCAGAGCAGTGAAGGGAAGTATTGGGAAAACGGGAGAAATTTTTAACACTATGTTTGAACGCGCATCACGCAAAAACTACTGCTTAGAATTGAATGCGGTTTTCACTAATGTATTGCTAGAGTTGTAACTTAAATTTGGACACTATTTTATGGAAGTCCGTTATTTTTGAAACCCGATATCCACGCGTGCGAGGCCGCTGGCACAGCTAGTAATATAATAATAAGTAATACTTCCTATACTTTATACTATGTACTGATAGTGATTACCCAACAATTATTAAGAGAGATTATAGCGAATCTTCGCTCGAATTGAGCCACACGTCCTGGGAAGGAGGCACCTTATGGATACCGCAGCTAAATGACCTCCAGGTCGAGTTTCTGCCGGTGAGTAGGGTTTTAAGAGCTTGTTGGGTGGGCGCTGCATCGGCAACTGGAGGTTAGGGTTGAGCCGGCATGGCAGTGGCAACTGACATATAACTGACCGGTGACATGCCTGTTGTCGCAGCGACTTGGGCTCCTCTTTCACAAACAAGAATAATAAATATTATCTCACTCTTCATCATCACCTCAGTCATCAATCATCGTTAGGTCATACATTTGCGGAAAGAGGAAACTTTTTTCTTTTCCATTTATCAAGCACTTAAGTTACCATTTAAGTTTAGAAACTTAAAAAGAAATTAATTCTTCAACACGCTGAACGTTTGAAGTGCACGACAATTTCACAATATCTCATCAACTCAAGGGAAAAGAATTATAAAAATTTCCCTTCAACGCCCAATTTCGTTTACGGAGTTAGCAAAGATTTTCCCTTAGCATAATTTAATAATGTACGGAGTCATTAATCAAATGAAGCTACAACGCAACCGTTTCGGAAAATAAATATTGTAATCAAGGTTAGGACTGGCTTCCTTTCTGTTTGGTGCAGGTATTATCTGGGCACGGGTGTTTCGGCGGACAATATCAGCACCACATCGGACTGAAGGGACCTGTACCCATAGATAGATAGATACTCTTCATTGCGCAAACACAGACATTACAGGAAAACATATCACAAACAAAACATAGTACAACTTAGGCGGTCTTATCGCTTGTAGCGATCTCTTCCAGACAACCTTCAGGTAGAGGAAACCAGCTTCACAAGAGATGGGTATCCTGGTGCTAAACTATAGCTCCGGAAACCCTACTCACCGGCAAGAACACGACCCGGAGGTCATTTGGCTGCGGTATTCCATAAGGCGCCTCCTTCTCAGGACGGGCGGCTTAATTCGAGCGAAGATTCGCTATGCCCTGCCAATTTTTGGATTTGCCCCAAGGCTCTAGGTTAACTAGCTACGCCACTGCCACAAAGGCTCTTTAATTCACCTCTTTTTTTTTTTTTTTTTTTTTTTTTTTTTTTTTTTTTTTTTTTTTTTTTTTTATAGTGGCTCGACATAATGGCTTCCCTACGCCTGATGGAAAGCGAAAGAGAAGCCCAAGTCGCTGTGACAACGGGCAAGTAACTGGTCAGTTACTTGTCAGTTGCCACCGCCATGCCGGCCCAACCCTAACCCCCACGAGCTCCGGAAACCCTACTCACCGGCAGAAACACGACCCAGAGGTCATTTGACTGCGGTATTCTATAGGGTGGAGGTCTTACTAGTGGCAGTAAACCTCGGCAGTATTCTTTCGCCCCATAGCACCCTAGATTAACCTAGACACAGTTACGCTCATTGACCAACATTGTACAGGGCAATTAAAAGCGCGCGCTAAAGGCGAGGCAGGAACAGCGCTGATTTGTGTTACAAAGCCGAGGATGCAGTTACGGCCGTATAGCCGGGCGGGAAAGTGTTTTCTTACAGTAAAGCGACAGACACACAGACGCTTTAGTTTTTATTTCTATATGTACAGGAGAGGGCGTCAAAAGGAAAAGACAGAACCATCAAACGATCACTTAGTTTATCCGTTTGTCTGTTATGAGATTTTTTTCTCAGAAACCCGTGGAGAAATTATACGTATATACCTAAAATTATCATGCTTGAAATCATATAGAAGTCAGGTTACTACGCCTATTGTCATTTCAAATTCAAGTTCATCATCATCAGCCTATTGCAGTCCACTGCTGGACATAGGCCTCTCCAGTTGTTTGCCACTTAGGGCCAGCATCTGTAGGATATACCCATAATCGCCTCGCTGGGCAGGCGGGTTGGCGATCGCAGGGCGTAGCTTCTCGCTCCGGTGACGCTGCTGCCCGTCATCGTTCTGTGGTATTTAGCTACGCCTTCAATTGTGATGGTTATACCGCCACCAGTCGGTTGCCAGCGCCTCGTTCGCTATTCGGCAGGATGCACCATGGGCAGGTAAGGTTCGCTTGGAGCGAAAAGATGATAAGTAACTCCTTTACATCCCGGATTATTAGAGTTACCTCGGTAGTAGTCTTTCGCCCCATACCGCCCTAGATTAACCTAGACACGGCTACGCTCATTGACCAACATTGTACAGGGCAATTAAAAGCGGACGCTAAAGGCGAGGCAGGAACAGCGCTGATTTGTGTTACAAAGCCGAGGATGCAGTTACGGCCGTATAGCCGGGCGGGAAAGTGTTTTCTTACAGTAAGGCGGCAAACACACTCTTTAAAAGATATTTTTTTTGTATAGAACAGGGTTTCGTACGTCAAAGAGAGGTAGGGCATAGCGAATCTTCGCTCGAATTGAGCTGCCCGTCCGGGGAAGGACCTCCACCCTATAGAATACCGCAGCCAAATGACCTCCGGGTCGTGTTTCTGCCGGTGAGTAGGGTTTCCGGAGCTCGTGTGGGGTTAGGGTTGAGCCGGCATGGCAGTGGCAACTGACAGGTAACTGACCAGTTACTTGCCAGTTGTCACAGCGACTTGGGCTTCTCTTTCGCTTTCCATCAGGCGTAGGGAAGCCATTATGTCGAGCTACTATAAAAAAAAACGGACACATTGTCATCAGCCCAACACAGTCCACTGCTGGACAAAGGCCTCTCCAGTTGTTCGCTACCTGGAGGCTTCACCCATAGTCGCCATGCTTGCTGGGCAGTCGGATTGGCGATCGCAGAGCGTAACTCCTCGCTCCGGTGACGCTGCCGCCCATCAACGGCCTGTGGTATTTAGCTGCGCTTTCAGTCATTAGACAGACAGACAGACAGACGGACAGACAGACAGAGAAAAAATTTACTGATTGCATTTTTGGCATAAGCATCGATCACTTATCACCCCCTGTTATTTTGAAAATCTATTTCATGTACAGAATTGACTTCTCTACAGATTTATTATTAGTATAGATGTCTCAAGCAGCAATGATCATACGAAGAAGGGAACACGTGTTTTCTAAAGGATTCCATTGCCTTTTAGTCCAGTAAATGTACGATTGTAAGAGAGGTAGGGTATAGCGAATCTTCGCTCGAATTGAGCTGCCCGTCCGGGGAAGGACCTCCACCCTAAAAAAAAAGCAGCCAAATGACCTCCGGGTCGTGTTTCTGCCGGTGAGTAGGGTTTCCGGAGCTCGTGTGGGGTTAGGGTTGAGCCGGCATGGCAGTGGCAACTGACAGGTAACTGATCAGTTACTTGCCAGTTGTCAAGCGACTTGGGCCTCTCTTTCGCTTTCCATCAGACGTAGGGAAGCCATTATGTCGAGCCACTATAAAAAAAAAACGATTTAACATAATATACGCTTGTGGTCTTTAAAAAGCTTGAGCATGTGTAAACCCACCCCTGAAGGCTACACAAAGAAGAAAATAAAGAATGCTATCTGTTTAGCGCTCACTGAAATTTATAGAGCCAATGAAACCGCTTGCAGCGGAGGAACTATAAAACTACCTTGTAGCCTGTAGAAACATTTCTGACAATGCTAGAGCGCAACAAACAGACTGAACAAACAATATGGACGGCTACATTGTATGAATGGGTATGCATTTTTGATGTTAATACCAGACAAGTGCAGTAATGGAATGTAAGAGAACGATTTTTTTTATTGCGTGTTGGTGGCAGACGAGCAAGCAGCCTGTCTCTCCGCTGATCCAACTTGTCCAATTTGCCAGTGAGATCGACTGGATCAACTGGTCGATCTATTATGTTTTCGCTCCCGTGGTGCATCCTGCCGAATAACAAACGAGGTTCTGGCAACCGACTGTTGGCGAAACAACCATCACGATTAAATAGCTGATGACGGGTAGCAGCGTCACCGTAGCGAGAAGCTACGCCCTGCGATCGCCGACCCGCCTGTCCAGCGTGGCGATTATAGTTAAACCCTCGAGATGTTTGACCAAAGTGGCGAACAACTGGAGAGGCCTCTGTCCTGCAGTGGACTGCGATAGGCTGATATGGTGATGATCGAGTACTCTAAATCTTACACCTGCCGAACCATTCGGCTGTGAAACTATCTTGCAGCAGACGTGTTCCCTTCTTGGGTCTTTGAAAAGAGCTTGAAGCGGCCATTAAGTTATCAACGAACACGAACTAACGTAGCGGGAAATAATATTACGAACGTATGCGAAACGCCTATCCACATAATTGTTTTGGCAAAGAAGTTAAGTTTGTGAAGTGAGGTAAGGCATAGCGAATCTTCAAGAGAGGTAGGGCATAGCGAATCTTCGCTCGAATTGAGCCGCCCGTCCGGGAAGGACCTCCACCCTATAGAATACCGCAGTCAAATGACCTCTGGGTCGTGTTTCTGCCGGTGAGTAGGGTTTCCGGAGCTCGTGGGGGATTAGGGTTGGGCCGGCATGGCGGTGGCAACTGATAAGTAACTGACCAGTTACATGCCCGTTGTCACAGCGACTTGGGCTTCTCTTTCGCTTTCCATCAGGCGTAGGGAAGCCATTATGTCAAGCCACTATAAAAAAAAAAAAGATTCTTGTAGAGTTGTGTGCGTGTAGAATAATAAGCTTGGCTCTACATCTGATAACTTTTTGACAGTGCACGCCATGCGGTCTCGCTCCCGTCTTGGCGACATTTTACAGGAAAATGTTTTGAGGGAATATTCCCTTAGTCGTCTTCTACGACACCCACGGGATAAGATCGGGATGAATATAATTGTCAAGACGAATTTAGCATAAGCGAAGAAGCCTTTAATATTAAGCGCAGGCGTTGCGACAGAAGGTAGTCCCCGAGATCTGTTCGCACACAATTAAGATATCTCGTAGGCGCATCGGGCGGTATCCGTTGGTTCCAGCTGGGCCGATAACGGGGGAAGTGTGGAGAGAGACTCTGTATATGTCGCAGTCATCTGGTTGAATCTCCTATTCAATTTAATGGCTAGCGCGTTCATTGAATGACGACATTTAATTGAATGCCCGTCTAGTTATTGAATGAAACGTTCAACGCCTTGACTGAACGTCATTTTAAGCATAGTCGTTGAATGGGTAAAAGCCGACTGTGTGTTGTTTGGTTTTTAATTTTTCTATAACATGACTGTTTGTATTGGTCTGGGTGTTTGCTAGCCTATGGTAATGCATTTATTTAAAAGAAAAAGAAGTAAGTAAATATAAATATCAGACAACATCACATAAATTGCTCTAATCCCAAAGTAAGTAGCTTAAGCACTTGTGTTATGGGTATTAGAACAACGAAGGTACCACAAATAAATACTTAAATACAAATGTAAACACCCAGGCACGGAACAAACACAAGTGTTCATCACACGAATGTTTGTCCCGGGTGGGAATCGAACCCACGACCCTTGGTTCAGAAGGCAGGGGTCACTACCAATTGCGCCACCGAGTCAGTAAGTTTATTAGTTGTCGTTGTCTAGTACATAGTACAAGCTTCGGCTTAGTTTGGGGCTAGATGGCGATGTGTGACCCAGCGTGGCATGTCTTAGGTTATTTATTTGAGTCGGTACCTAATTACGCTACTAAGATGCATACAGCTGGCGTGCTTGAAGAATGGTGGTTGAAAAAAAACTAGCAGACAGCGCTGGTGGTGGCGTGGTGTAATGGTTTATACCAAGACCCCACGTCACCATCGCCCAAGGCGCATTGGCGGTGAAGACCGAGGTTTTTTAGTGGGTATTCTCCGTCTCGCTACCATCTAGAGGCGGGGTGAGTCCCACATAACCTGCTGCGTCCCCGAGTAGCAGGTATGCGTAAATGCATTTTCCCCCGGTGCAACAAAAAAAATGGTGGTTGAAAAAAGGAGGAACATAAACATTTGAAAAAACGTCTGTAATAAAGAATTTGATTTGATTTGAAAACCTACCATCATCATAATCAGCCCGCTAAAGTCTGAACATAGGGCTCCAACAATGATATTGTTATTTAGGGAGATTCGCATAAGTCACCTTGCTTAGCTAGCGGGTTGGTGACTGCAGTAGGTTTCTAGACAAGCGCTGTTGCCCGTTTCCTGATATTTCCTACAAAAAAATTATTACAAGAATCCATCTCCTCACTGTTTGTACGCGACAACTTTTTTCTCAATATCTAGCCCGTTTCCTCAATCTTGATCCTCGGAATATTTAAATTGGAAAAGCGAAAATGTCCGAATTCGAACGAAATTCTATGTTAAACCTCGGGGCATCGACGCTCTCGGCTTATCAGGATCTTACAAACTAAGCTGCGAAGTAAAATTTAAATTTTTCACTTAAGAATGTTGAACCGTAGCTTTGAAAATAGATTGTTTTTAGAAAAACATGGTGAGGCACATTTTACTAAGGATTTTATAATAAGTACAGTATGGCGTCGATTATCCGAACTAATTGGGGGACATAGGTGTTCGGATAACCGGTATTTTCGGATAATCGAATTCAGACGTACATATTTACATACAAGTTAATTAATGAGAAATACTTACGAGTCAAGCGAAAAAGTGTAGATAATAGTGTAATTACCGATGGGTTCCACTGAAAAACAGCGTTAGATAATCATGTGCTGGATGCATTTAAAATAATCTCAAATATCGTTTAAAGCTATTATTGTAGCGCGGTTCAGGCGGGCCTAGTAGTTCGGTCGTTCGGTCAACCGACGTTCGGATAATCGACGCTCTACTGTACTTCATACGACGTTATCCGTAAGGTTTTCGTATTTAATACGTACGTACGACGTTAGGTATCTCACCACATCATCTTGTGAGTGTCGTAAAAGGAAGGCGACTAAGGGAATGTCAAAAAATGAGCAGCAGCGTTTACCTGGGAACAAATAAAACCTTCAACCTTTAAATACGAGTGTGGTCAAGATGTCATTTCATAAAAAAAATTAAATTTAATAAGAAACTTTTTGTTCATATCTAAAATACCAAATATTATATCTAGCGCCACCTATCACATAACATTAGAACTTCAGTCAACGTTAGAACACTCTTACGCGAGCACGCGACCTATGTACCTATGTACCTTTCTTAAATATCAACAGATGTCAGCACTTGTCCATAATTTTGCCCTCTATGTTTTATGATAGCAAATCCTACTCTATATTTCAAAATTATATTATAGGTAGAATTTTAAGTTAACAATAGTAGATTTTATAAAATACGGCACAGGTCACATCATTGAAGAAGTAGTTCAAGCAACCCTTCCACTAGATGTCGCTACATTTAGCATTGAAAATAATACTGTGCAATGTGCGTTTATAAACGATGTAAAAACTAATTTATTTTAATCATACATTATTTATTTAATTCCCAAGCCATTATCTAACTATTTATCTACTTACCCGTTGTTTATAAAATTCCAGGCAAATCATTTAAGGATAAGCCTATTTAAAAACAAAGCCATTAAAACAACTAGGATAATATCTTTGTTTTTATTAATTTAGTAATTTATAAATGTCTTGCATGTGTATCAGAATGTTCACTATTGTATATAATCTAAACATACCAATGCTTATCCCTATCAATCAATTAAATTAATTGATATCAACTTGTTTAGGGAAAAAATATTGCAGTTATCCCTCGTACTTTGTTACCTGTAGAATTTTATTGAGAAACTGCTTGAAATAGCAGGTATTTCCATTAATGCAAATTAATGGAATTATATTAATACGAACCCGCAGATATTTTTCATACATAGATGTCCTTTATTTTTTTTATTTTTTTTTTATTTTGAACAAAAAAAAATAGGTTTTTTTTGTTCAAAATTTTCTCCTTGCGGGATAGCACATCACTACAAAACCATCATACGTCAACCTGTCGTATATCAATTAAATTGTTGAAAATCGACGTTGACGAATTTTAGTGCGTATATTCGAACACGGGAGGGACAAATGAGAGGGATTTATGGGGCAAAAATACGCGATCCGTTCAACGAACGGTCTTTTTCGTTTTCTGTAGTAGGGCCCCAGGTACTTTGAGCTAGAACAAAAAAGTTACCTTCCAAGCTACAATCAACAGATTGACGAATGCGGAAAGGAAAACAAGTGTAGCATTGAAATTGGTTATCAACACTTGTAGTAAAGGGTGTTTGAAAAACTGGACTTCATTTTTGTAGAAAGTACATTTATATTTTGGTTTCCATATCCTTCCAAGGCTCTCCTCCGATACTACAGTATGGGATTCTTCTAAAAAGTTGCGAAGAGGTTTTAAAAGGTGGTAACGCGCTTGTGATACCACCTTTTTTATACCAAATATATTTCATGTACATAATTGACATCTCTCCAGATTTATTATTATAAGTACTCAGAAGATTTTAGACAAAGATAACGCGGAATTACCAAGTTAATAAATACCAATAATTCTTTCCCCTGGTACCCTACACCTATTATAATTAACATGGTATGCCACCATAGTGATATAGAATGCAGACCTGTTTTGACAACCAGTGACCATGTGTAATAATATGTCTCCTTTAGAAATCTATCACTGAAATATATCAAGATACATCCAAAATTTAATAATGTAATCCTGTATAAGCTACAGGATAGCTCTGTCTTACTAAAAAGCCTTACTTTAAAGATTGAAAAAAAAAACAAACATGGGCTCGAAATTGTTATGTTCTTTTGTGAAACGAAACAATATCTTATTATAAAAAACCTACACTTGCACCAAATTACAAATTTTTCCTCTTTATATTATTACTAGCTGTGCTCGCGACTTCGTCCGCATGGAAGAGTTATTTTTTCTCCGTTTTTTTTTACATTTTCCATTATTTCTTCGCTCCTAATAGTTGCAACGTGATGTTATATAGCCTAAAGCCTTCCTCATAAATGGTCTATTCAACACAAAAAGAATTTTTCAATTCGGACCAGTAGTTCCTGAGATTAGCGCGTTCAAACAAACAAACAAACTCTTCAGCTTTATAATATTAGTTAAGATTAGTGTAAATAGCAATAAAGAAACAACACCATGTATCCCCAAGTCGGCAAAAAGCCTATATTCCGCAACAGACAGGGATTATTACCGACACCTATCCCTAGTTCTAAATATGATGTTTACCGCAAATCTGTTACCAATAAGGAAGATCTCAATTTACACGAAACTACGTAGCCACTAGGCTTTCTGACCTGGTTATGCTTGGGATTAGCCGCCAAGATTGGTTGAATTGATATGGTAGGTACTAATAGACTTTATAGTGGATAGGTATAGATGTACGGGATATAAGGGAGCGGCTTCATCTTTTCGCTCCAAGCCAACCTCACCTGCCCGTGGTGTATCCTGCAGAATGACGAACAAGGCTCTGGCAACCGACTAGTGGCGGTATAACCATCACAATTGAAGGCAGCTAAATACTTCCTACAGGCCGATGACGGGCAGCAGCGTCACTGGAGCGAGAAGCTACGCTCTTTTTTTTTTTTTTTGTTTCACCAGGGAGAAATGCAGTTTACGCATACCCGCTGCCCGAGGGAGCAGACGGGTTATGTGGGACTCGCTCCGCGTCGGCAGAGAATACCCACTAAAAAACCCTGGTTTGCACCGTCTAACGCGCCTTGGGCGACAGCAACGCGGGTCCTGGGCTATAACGCCGCGAAGCTGTCAGCGCTGGTCTGCTGTGCAGACACGGGCTGGCCCCCCCACTTGGGGCAGCCTAGGGATCGGTCCTGAAAAGGACGTCTCCCTCCTCCAAGGACGGAGTTCGTGCAATACGTGGCCGACACCCTCGTGCCGACCTCGCGGAACTCCGTCGGGTGTGCAACCGCCGCCGCACGGTGGTTTTTTATTGTGGTTTTCTCCACTTGAGCTCGCGCCCCCTGGTCCCGACCGAAGTCGGGATAACAGGCGGTTTTTTATTGTGGTCTCACTCCACTCGGGCTCGCCAGTCAAGGCAAGCCCCCTGGTCCCTCCAGCGAGGGGAAACAGGTTGCCCGGCGACCAGTCCAAAAGGACCATATCCGATGACCACGAGAACCGTGGCCATCGGACCCGCCGCGCCGCAGTGATACACTGCCATCCCGCGCCGTCAAACGGCTCCTCTGGTAAGGCGGCAACGGTCGCAGAAGACAGGGAGGACGGCAACGAAACACCGCGAGATCCCCCGAAGGGCACTCCTCTTCCCCTGCGACCATCGCCGACAAACCGACGCAAAATGCGTCCTACAACACGTCTCTCACCAATCGGACAAACGCCCCGCCATTGGGAGAGACCCACAGGCCAAAAGGCCCCCATCTAGGTAAAGCGGCAACGGTCGCAGAAGACAGGGAGGACGGCAACGAAACACCGCGAGATCCCCCGAAGGGCACTCCTCTTCCCCTGCGACCATCGCCGACAAACCGACGCAAAATGCGTCCAACAACACGTCTCTCACCAATCGGGCAAATACCCCGCCATTGGGAGAGACCCACAGGCCAAAAGGCCCCATCAATGTGCCGAAGCACAGCCCTGGAAGGCGTCGGGGCCATCGACGCCAACACTTGGCTCCCGGAGCCACGCACAAGTGCGTGCTCCCACAGGGAATTAGCCGTCGGGTAGCAGCCATCCTCTACTACCCGCCGTTGCCCGGGGTACGCCGGGCCGTCTGCAAGACGACCACGCGTGGAGGCTTCCCTTGTTGTACCCCGAGAAGCTACGCTCTGCGATCGCCAGCCTATGCGGGCTGGCGATCGCAGAGATGAAAGAACAAACGAGTTGATATTAAAAGAATACCATAAATAAATAGATTTTTCATTCAGAAAATCCTGCATTTTACAATCGTATCAGTTATCCTCATCATTATAATTAAGCATTCGGAATACTGGTTAAATGCGTATCCATGTTTTACCTCATGATTATGTGATAAATTGCTATTGTCAATCACTACTTAGTCATTTTTAATTTCCACCTTATTAGATTTTCCGCTTCGTGTTAGGAAGGAAGGCGATATAATATGTAGTAGGTATGTATAGGAAAACCCTATATACCTTTAGATCGATCTGGGCCCCTACCACCAAAATCGAAAACGATCTTTCGTCTAAACTGCAATGAGTAACATTTTTGTCTGTCTGACTGTCTGTCGGTCTGTCTGTATATTCGTTATAGAAACAAAAACTACTCAATTGATTTTAACTAAACTTATTCTTCATACTACTGGACCTGTCCAGGAGTATGAAGAATAAGGTTATAGTATACTTTTCATCACGCTACGATCAATAGGAGCAGAGCAGTGACGGGAAGCGTTGAGAAAACGGGAGAAAGTTTTATCTGCATGTTTGATCGCGCATCACGCAAAAACTACTGCATGGAATCAAATGCGGTTTTCACCAATGTATTGCAAAAGGTCTAACTTAAAATTTAGGCACTTTATGGAAGTCCGTTATTTTGGAAAACCCGACATCCACGCGTGCGACGCCGCTGGTTACAATTACGAAATAAATACATAAATACAAAAAAAATTGATAGGTCAGGGACGTTATAATAATATGTATGAATACTATCCACTATCAGGTCTAAAAAAGTGCTAAGTACAAGACTTTCTGGGCAAAGTTGCGCGACTTTTATCGCCGTGCGCCGCCACTGCGACCAACTAACTAGTTTCTTGATTAACTTTTATGGAGAACGACGCTATGTGTTTGAACTTGCCATCTATATCTTGACTAATTACAGGTAAAAAAGAAGAAGGAGAAGGAACGAATAAGGAAAGATTTCTCCATATTACGAGTATTATGTTATTCATAAGTGTCTGCGATAATGAGAGTCAAAAACTTGCTATCATCATCATCTTTGTCTTTGACTGGTTCGGTGGTGCAATTGGTAGTGACCTCTGCCTTCTGAGCCAAGGGTCGTGGGTTCGATCCCCACGCATTACAAACATTTGTGTGCATGAACTTGTCTGTTTGTATTGATCTGGGTGTTTTCTATGTATAATATTATGTATTTATTCACGAAAAAAAATGTATCTAAGTAAGTTTATCAGTTGTCTAGTACCCATAATACAAGCTTCGGCTTAGTTTGGGGCTAGATGGCGCTGTGTGGCCCAGCGTGGCATGTCTTGGGATATCTTCAGCTTATTTCCGCCCACTGCTCAAGCAGTGGGCTGCAATAACCCTGGAGGAATAAGCCTAAGGACTGAAGAGGCCTATATCCATACAGGCCTCTCCAGTTGTTCACCATAGGGCAAATATCTGGAGGATACGGGCACGCTGGGCAGCCGGGATGACGATCGCAGGGCCTAGCTTCTCGCTCCGGTGACGCAGCTGCCCGTCATCGGTCTGTGGTATTTAGCTACGCCTTCATTTGTGATGGTTATACCGCCACCCGTCGGTTGCCAGCGCCTCGTTTGTTATTCGGCAGGATGCACTGCGCGCAGGTGAGGTTGGCTTGGAGCGAATAGATAATAGGCAGCTTACATCCCCCCTGCCGTGTGGGGTGAGCCCTGCTATATGCATGAAGGTTTTCCCGAAATAAAAAAAAACTTTGATTCAACTTGTGTTCAAAGCTTCCGTGGTAGTGTTTTACTGCGCCTTGCAAGTTTTCCCCTCCTGCACGGAAAGTAGGCACTTACTTAAGTTGGGACCATAGTCTGTGACACTACTTAGTCTTCATATTTATTGTTGTTGTGTTACATATCTACTTAGAATAGAAAACCGGCTATGAGAGTCACACACAAATAAATATTAAATAACCCAAGACATGCCACGCTGGGCCACAAATCGCTATCTAGCTCCAAAGTAAGCCGAAGCTTGTACTATGGGTACTAGACAACTGATAAACTTAATTAAATACATATATTTTTGTAAATAAATACTTACTTATTATATACAGTAAACACCCAAAACAGTACAAACAGACATGGTCATGCACACAAAACAATTTTGGAACTGTGCGGGGATCTAACCCTTGGCTCAGAAGGCCTTGGCCCAAGCCATCGGGCCAGTCATGAATGAACAATATTAGAAGAAAGAACAAAAATTGTCCTAGTATTTTCTTTTCATCGAGTTTGCTAGGCCTTGGGTACGAGACATCTGGGTTATGTGGCGCTCACACCTATTTCTACTATGCTCGGGGCACGAAGGAGAGGCTCAGAGGGCATACGATGCGTTGTATGCCCTCCGGCGACGCCCGGGCCGGGGGCGATGTAGAGCGGGCGCGTCTGCTGCGGCCTCACGCTCCTTTCCGCCGCTTCCTTCTGAGATCTGCGAGATAATGCGAGCATCGCTCGCCAGGTCTTCTCGCAAGAGTTGCGGCAATTCGAGGTCCTGTGCGACAGTGACGAGGAGTATGCAGCGTATGCTCTGCTGTGTCCTCCCAGCCTCTGTCGCAGTGACGGCATAGAGGATCGGGCTCTCTCCCGATCCTCCATAGGTACCAGCCGAAGCATCTATGCATATGTCACCGGAAAATAACAAGAATCCTAAGTTGATCAATTTCCTAGGTAGTTGATTTAGTTCCGGAAAATAATAAATGGCAGCTGAAATGTATTATTTAACGTTTGTATTTTAGTACATTGATCATTTTACGGGGTCTTGCCGTTAAGTAATCCGACGAAGGTGAGGTGAACGTCGATTGGTTCAATGGCGCACGTGGTGTTATCCCGGCAGCCAATCAGAGAACAGTGTATTAAGTTACGGGTAATAGTGCACCGTTAAATAGTACATTGAGTAACGATTGGCCCATTTGAGGACGATTTTACTTGTGTCAAAATCGTAAATTATTAAATTACTGCCACGCTACCGTAAGTTGATCAATTAACTGAAATCCATTGCGTTAAATAATACATTTCCACTACCGTTTGTTATATTCCGAAAGTTAATCAACTAACTAGGAAATTGATCAACTTACGATTCTTGCTATTTTCCGGTGACACATATACTACTGCCTTCCCTTACGGCACGCCGTAATGCTGAGATTGCAGAGGACTATTGCGTCAAGCACATTGACTAGCCTCTGACGTACGTCACAATCACCCAAACGCCTGGCTAAGTCAACACGAGCAACCGCGCCCGCGCCTACGTAAACAAGCATTTACTCATTTACATTAAAAATTGGTGATCACACCTCTGTCCTTCACAATGACATTGTGCCGCGGGGCGGCGCCGGCACGCGACAGTTTCGGCTAAACGTGCCATTATCAGCGCTTCCTTGTGTAATTATGGATAATTATGGAAATTTGCGTCAAGGTCCCCGGTGCGGCATTTTCGAAGATAGGTGGAGCTTTCTTGCTGATTGCCATATGGCTTAAGGTGCTCCCTCACCGGAAACATTAAAAGGAACCCCAGAACTAGATTTGAGGCTTTGACTGCTAACCATCAGGCATCACATTAGCCCGTCTGCCGTCTCTTGCATAAAAGAGGTAGGGTATAGCGAATCTTCGCTCGAATTGAGCCGCCTGTCCGGGGAAGGACCGCCACCCTATAGAATACCGCAGTCAAATGACCTCTGGGTCGTGTTTTACCCATAGCTTCGGCTTAGTTTGGGGCTAGATGGCGCTGTGTGGCCCAGCGTGGCATGTCTTGGGTTATTTATTTATTATTATTTATATCACCTACCTATACTATACTGTGCCTCAATTTAATCGGTACCAACACGGCATAGTCTAATTACCGCTAAAGTTTCGCGTTTTAAGCTAGTCGAAATGGGGAAAGCCGAAAGCAGGACGACCCTAATGTCTGAACTCGTCAAATGGCTTGACTTTGCTCACAATAGGCTATTATGGCTAAAAATTGTAATTAGTCCGTCTTTTAGCTTATTAAAAAATATAAGACACATATTTTTTTCTTTGTAAATAATACTAAAAATTACAAAGTTATAGCCCGTTGAAATTACGCGTGACGTCACTCGGTGAGGCATTTTTACGGGAGCGAGTGACGTCAAAGAGTCCCACTCCTAACTTTTGATGCCTTGTATCTTTGCTATTGTTTAATTGAATGAAAAAAGGAAAAACAATCAGTTCAAATAATCTGTTAGGGAGCGGCTTGTCATCTTTGGCTCCAGGCTCCAAGCCACCCTCACCTTAATTTTTAAAAAGGCGGAGAAAATACTTTTGCGCATTTCTGCCGTTCGGGGAAACGACGACGGGGTATGTGGGACTCACGCCGCTCTCAAAAACGGAAAAGCGACACAGATAACAAACGCGGCTCTAGCAACCGACTGGTGGCGGTATAACCATTACGATTGAAGGCGTAGCTAAATACCATAGGCAGATGACGGGCAGCAGCGTCACCGCTCAGCGTGGCGATTATGGGTAAAGCGCCCAGAAAGTCGCCCAAAGTAGCGACTAACTGGAGAGGCCTATGTCCAGCACTGGACTGCGATAGGCTTCTGATGATGATGCATAGGATATCAATACTCAATCATCATCATCCTCTTAGCGTTGTCCCGGTTTGTGCCTCTAGGCCCAGGGTTCGCTTTCACCATGATCCTAGATTTAGCGAGTCTGGTTATTACATTGAAGCGACTGCCATCTGACCTTCGTAACCCTCAGAAAGGGGAACCAGACAAATTTGGATCATGGTTACACATTCAGAATTAAACTGGATGTGCAGGTTTCCTCACGATGTTTTTCCTTCACCGCTAAGCTAGTGGTATGTAATTCCGCACATAGATTTTTGCAAACCCAGAGATGCGTGCCCCGCGCGGATTCGAACCGACGACCTCATGTGTGTGAAGTGACGATCTTACCACTAGGATACCACGGCTCTTTACAATACTCAATGACACTGGCAAATAATCTGCTGGAATTGTCTATAAACCTTTTCCATTTCTCAAAACTTAAACCGAGTCTTTGAAAACATAAAGGAAACAATGCACAAAAGCATTCATGTACAAACAGATTATTTATCAATAACATCTGTTTGTTTATTCATTCCATAGCCGAGTTCGTTACCGGCAACATAAAAATCACATCATTTCAGCAAGAAATGTACGCTGAATGATATTAAATCATACAATCACGTCATTCATTCTCTGCGGCGCATTGTAAAATTACCACGGCATTAATAAAAGTATCAAAGTTTCCTTATTACAAGAGCTAGAAGGTTCAAAATTCAGTACAGTTTAAGTTTGCGATGAGTTTGAGTTTAGGTGCACGGGAGTGTATAATCAAGTTTCTTACTTTTCGATATTATTTAAAATAATATATATATAAAGAGAGGTAGGGCATAGCGAATCTTCGCTCGAATTGAGCTGCCCGTCCGGGGAAAGACCTCCACCCTATAGAATACCGCAGCCAAATAAATGACCCAAGACATGTCACGCTGGGCCACTCATCGCCATCTAGCCCCAAACTAAGCCGAAGCTTGTACTATGGGTACTAGACAACTGATAAACTTATTTAGGTACTTTTTTTTGTAAATAAATACATATTATACCTAGAAAACACCCAGACCAATACAAACAGGTATGTTCATGAACACAATTGTACCTACTGTGCGGGAATCGAACCCACGACCCTTGGCTCAGAGGGCAGTGCTCACTACCAAATGAGCCATCGAGCGAGTCAAATGACCTCCGGGTCGTGTTTCTGCCGGGGAGTAGGGTTTTTTTAACAAAAAAAAGCCTGTCTGCTTGCTCTGTCTGATAAGCAAGTACTTCATAAAGAACTTGGCCATTCCTCCCTCAAGTTTCGTTGTCAGAATGTTTATTTTCGCCCTTGACAATGCCGAGCCTAAAATAGTGGGACCATCCGAAACGGGCGCCGACATGAAACCGAATCACACGCGACGAGCCACAAGACAAATTAACATAGTTTGCTGGCATACCAGCTGTAATCTATCATTCATGCTCGGTTCCTTACTTTGGGAACATTGCTAGCAGTTCCATGACTCGTTTTACGTCGAGCCGTTTGAGCAGAAGTAATGACTTTTGTTTAATTCTTGCCTTGTCTATATTGGCTCAGCGTAGTGGATTTCTTTCGCCTGATGGAAAGCTAAAAGGAAGCCCAAATCGCTCTGATAACGGGCGGGAAACCTCAGTTTCCAGTCAGTTACCACAGCTGGCCCGTGGGATGCTTCTTCACGCTTCAATTGAAGGACTTGATACTGTAAGAAGGAGGAAACACGTGTGCCGGCAGAGAAGTCCTCTTTTTGATAGTACGGCATAAGTAGGAGTTACCGAATTGTTTGGTACGCGGTGAAATATTATCTACAGAATATTAGCCTTCTAATGTTGATATGTTCGTCTGAAGAAAGGGTTTTCTTTCACAGACAAGAACTGAAGGAAACCTGATCCTTAGTGAAAAGTTACGAGTGAGGAGAGGTAGGGCATAAGGCGAAATGAGCCTCCTGGAAGTACTTCCACCCTATTTAATACCGCAGAAAAATGACCTCTACCCCTGGTGTTGCAGGCGTCCATAGGCTGCGGTATCCACTTAATACTAGGCGGGCTGCAGGTTTGTTTGCCACCTTTATAGTATAAAAAAATGTAAACGTCGCGGTCGTTTCAAACCAATGTTATGAAAGTTTGGGCATAGCGATTCTACGCTCGTTTTGAGCTGCCCGTCCGGGGAAGGACCTCCGCCCTATAGAATACCGCAGCCAAATAACTTCTGAGTCGCGTTTCTGCCGGCGATAAGCTTTCCGGAGTTCGTGTGGGGTTCGGGTTAGGCCGGCATGGCGGTGGCAACTGACAGGTAACTGACCAATTACTTGCGCGTTGTCACAGCGACTTAAAGTTCTCTTTCGCTTTCTATCAGGCCCAGAGAAGCTATTATGTACAGCTACTATAAAAAAAGTTATGTTTAACATTAGGCGCAATATACCTACTCAGTGACGTCACCCCAACGCCATTTTATGGCCACTCCTGTTTGCGCCAACCAAATTGGGTCAGCTTTCGCTCCGTTTAATGTTTGCAAAACCTCTGTCACGTCAGTACAGGGGAGCGTCGCTTAATTAACTAATTGATTTGATTTCACGGCTTAAATTACGACGTGGGCAAGTTTTGCGGCCTTTTACGCCGCTTTTATTGAAGCGAGTGAGTTTGGAGGACTTTGTAAACCTACGGTGATAGCTGATGTTGGGTACTTGATTATCTTTTAAATCATTTTTCCAGCAGAGATGATTTTTTTATCAAGGGATGTAAGAGGGGGTTTTATATCTTTTCACTTCAAGCCACCCTTACCTGCCCGTGGTGCATCCTGCTAAATAACTAGGCTCTAGAAACCGAGTGGTGGCGGTATAACCATCACAAATGAAGGCGTAGCTAAATACCACAGGCATAATGACGGGCAGCAGCGTGACCGGAGCGAGGAGCTACGCCCTACGATCGCCAACCCGCCTGCCCAGCGTGGCGATTTTGGGTATATCCTCCAGGTTTTTGTCGATCAGCTGGAGGTGCCTATGTCTAGCAGTGGACTGTAATTTATAGGCTGGTGATGATAATGATTAAATTAGTACTACTATTTATACAATCCAGCAAGATTGAGCCACGCTTTTCGTTGGCCGTTTTAACCTATTTACATTTACGTGGGCGCTAAGCTAATATAATTTAAGTTGGCTGTCAATTGTCAAGCGTGTCATTGCGTAAAACAAAGCCATCGAGCTATCAACAGGCCATAATCCGGGCTTACGCAGCCCGCGGAACGAGTCGAGCTCGTTGGCGAATTATTAAAAGTCGATCCGTCATTATTACTGTAACCCGACGATGGGATCTAACAACTGGTCTAAGTAGGGCTGCTTCGCGATAGAAGATATTATGCTAATATTTTTTTTAATACCACTAGGGTGGCAAATGTCTACCGGCCTGCCTGATTTAGCAGTTCGGTAAGCAGTTACCGTAGCCCACGGACGCCTGCAACACCAGGGGCATCGCATGCGTTTAGCCGACCCTTTAAGAACCTATTTACTTTCGAGTTGAAGTGCCCCATACTGTATTCCCCTAAGAAAACATAGGCAGGCAGCTCATTCCACAAACGCAACGTTCTCGGGAGGATATTCCTCTAAAATCGGACCGTGGCGAGCGGTACGATGATAAAATGAAGCTGTTGGCATCATTTCGAACAGTTCTTCTGAACAGAACCCGTTGTACAACCGATAGAACACACCCAAAGAGGCAAAGTCCCGCCTCAGGCTTAAACTAAAGACAAACAGACAAACAGGCTTTAAATTAAGTAAAAATTCATAAACCGTAGTAGAGGACGAGGCCAGAGGAGTTATTAACAAATGCCTTTGCAAATACATTTCTCCCTCAGGAACGAGATATCTAAACAAATATAATCTCGACCATGTTCACCTATAAAAGTATAACTTATAAACCGAACCAGTCAATTTGAGCCAGCTCAAATTGACTGGCTTGGTATAATAATTATTCTATATACTCCTGGGCAGGTTATAGAATACTTTTCATCATGCCACAATCAATAAGAGCAGAGCAGTGAAGAGAAATGTTAGGAAAACGGGAGAAATTTTTATCTGCATGTTTGAACGCGCGTCACGCAACAACTACTGCATAGAATTGAATGCAGTTTTCACCAATGTATTGCTAAGGGTCTAACTAAAAATTTAGGCACCGTAATTACGGGAGTCCGTCATTTTTGAAACCCGAAACCCACGCGTGCGCAGCGGTTGGCACAGCTAGACAAATGTATGAGCCGTCTTTCTGTACATTAAATGAAGTTGTATACGTAAGACCTTACACAAATAAGTTGACAACCCTACGAGCGGATTTGTCAAGTGTTGCAAACTCTGCGACAAATTGCACATCGCTCACGTTAAACTGGAAGATCTTTTTTAAATGATCACCCTTATTTTGATCGTAGATAAAAAAAATGCATCCGATGGCCACTTCTTCGTGGCAGTCGCTTTGCTTATAACTGGTTAAGTGGCACTGGTTCTTTGGGTGTCTTTTTTGCTTCAGGGTCCTGAGTGTGCTACGATCGTGGACTGAAACGTGAAATAATACCTTCCTGGCCGAATTTGGTCACAGCGATTAATCTCTAAGATTCTCCTTAGAGATTATAGGCAAGTTGTAAAAAACTTTTCCAGATAATCTTCAGTTAATTCAATTTATATGTTTATTTATTGTATATCTTATGTCATAACAAAATAAATAAATAACCCAAGACATGCCACGCTGGGCCACACATCGCCATCTAGCCCCAAGCTAAGCCGAAGCTTGTACTATGGGTACTAGACAACTGATAAACTTACTAAGATACTTTTATTTTGTAAATAAATACATAATACATGCAAACACCCAGACCAATAAAAACAGACATGTTTATGATCACAAATGTTTGTAATAAAGTGCAAAAATTACAAGAAATAACAGATAGGATAGTGATATTACAAGGGACAGGAGATTGTATTTAAGATTTGATTTAATTTAATTTAACACTAGAAAGTTTCGAGAACAATGACAACCAAACTCCCAAGCCATATCAGGGACAAACCGACGGAATGTCAGTAAATTAGCCCAGTGGTGGCCCAAACTAGTTTATGTGCGGACTTTGTCCAGAACTGGTGGGCAATCTTGCATTAATATTACATGACCGCCGGCTTCCTGGTGTGCGCCTAGTAAAATCGGTGTTTTTATGGCCCTTAGGATTTGTTCATGGTGTAACAATGTTTAATAGGATGTAAGGGAGCGATCTAACATCTTTTCGCTCACCCGCCCGTGGTGCATCCTGCCGAATAACAAACGAGGCGCTGGCAACCGACTGGTGGCGGCATAACCATCACTATTGAAGGCGTAGCTAAATACCATCTTATTGATGATGGGCAGCGTCATCGGAGCTAGAAGCAAGGCCCTGCAATCGCCAACCTACCTGCCCAGAGTGGCTATTATGGGCAAACCCTACTCACTTTGGTCAAACATCTGGAGTTTGACCAAAGTGACCAGGGACTTCGACTTTGGGATGTAAGGAAGCGGCCTATCATCCTTTCGCTCTAAGCCAACCTCACCTGCCAGTGGTGCATCCTGCCGAATAACAAACAATGCGTTGGCAACCGACTGGTGGCGGTATAACCATCACAATTGAAAGCGTAGCTAAATACCACAGGCCGATGACGGGCAGCAGCGTCACCGGAGCGAGAAGCTACACCCTGCGGACGCCAACCCGCCTGCCCATGCCTGGGCGATTGGCATCTGGACGACATGCACGATTATAGGAAACCCTCCGGAAAAGCGCCGGCAGAAACACGACACGAGGTCATTTGACTGCGGTATTCTACAGGGTGGAGGTCCTTCCCCGGACGGGAAGTTCAATTCGAACGGAGATTCGCTATCTATATATTCGACTAGCTTTCCGCCCGCGACTTCGTCCGCGTAAAGTTTTTTTTCCATAATATTTTAAGGAACCCTATTTTTTTCCAAAATAAAATTGTGCCTATGTTACTCGTGGATAATGTAGCTTTCGAATGGTGAAAGAATTTTTAAAAACGGTCCAGTAGTTTTTGAGCCTATTCATTACAACCAAACAAACAAAGTTTTCCTCTTTATAATATTAGTGTAGATAACGATCTTACATGAGAATAAACCCTTAGGATGGTATAAACTAGTATATTTATCTGAAATGCTATTAAGGGTCGGGACAGAACGGCGTGTAACTGTGAACAGAGTAGGCACTAGGTCGAAACTCGGATTACAAATTAGGCGTCGTAAAGTCGGGACTCCATTTTGAAATTCAAAAGTTTAATTAATTGTTAATTGTTTGAAGATTATTATGAACTGTAGAATTAAAAGGGCTGGTTTAAGATAAAAGAGTATAATTAATTAAAACAAGAAGGAAAGGTAAAAAAAGTACAAACTAAAATAAAATATTAAAATACAAAACTAAATCGTCGCAGAATTTAAACAGAACAGGAGACAGAACGCAGCGCGTCGCTATGGCAACGCACCAACACGAACTTGTCTTCAAAACGTTTACGTTACAAAAGATTACGTTTTAATCCGTGATGTATAGTACCTATGCATTTTGAAATCAGCCGGTGTATAGCCAAAATAATCGCACAAGCCAGGGTGGGGCGGCAATGGACAAATGAATCATTTGATAACTTTTATGTTGCCGAAACGACTTGGGCCTCTCTTTCACTATTCATCAGGCAACAAAAATCCACTATTACAGAAAAAAAGATAAAATATTTTTTTCGACCTTCCACTTAATCCTTCATTTTCTATAAACGACGCATTTTGCGTGAATTTCCTGTTGCATTTGTGTACTAACATACCCCGAGTCGTGTAAGCAGATTAAAAAAATATAAATCAAATACTTTTATGCAAATTTAAGAAACGGGTAAGGTTAAATTCCCTCGGCTCACAGTAAGTGTAAATAAAATAAGAGCTTAAGGAATGTTTTCGTAACTGTTTGAAAGCATTACGGTATGTTAAAACAGTTACATTACATTAAAATGTATACAGACGTATTCAAGAGTTTTCTTTGACTTGGTGTCACAGACCCGGAAATAGTGTTACCAGGCCCATATACTTTCCTAAACCTTTTCTCGACATAATGGCTACTCTACGCTCCTGCTGGAAAGCGAAAGAGAAGCCCAAGTCGATGTGTTAACGGGCAAGTAGCTGGTCAGCTACCTGTCAGTCGCTACGGACATCCGGCCCAACCCAACCCTAACCCTCCACGAGCTCCGGAAACCCTACTCACCGGCAGAAACACAACCCGGAGGTCATTTGGCTGCGGTACTCTGTAGAGTGGAGGTCCTTCCCGGACGGGCGGCTCAATTCGAACGAAGATTCGCTATGCCCTACCTCTCCTAAGTAGTCTTCCAAGCGTTTAACGGAAAAGATAATAGGCAGATCCCTTACATCTCCTAATTACTGAGAGTTGTGATTCCTTCCCTGAATCGCATTTTCCCTCATCATCATCATCAGCCTATTGTAGGCCACTGCTGGATACTGGCCTCTGCAGTTGTTCGCCACTTAGGTCACATATCTGGAGAATATACCCATAATCACCACGCTGGGCTGGATTGACAATAGCAAGGCGTAGCTCCTCACTCCGGTGACGCTGCTGCCAGTCATCGGTCTGTGGTATTTAGCTACGCCTTCAACGATTTATGATTATACCGCCACCAGTCGGTTGCCAAAGCCTCGCTTGTATTCAGCAGCAGCTTATATTTAGTATTTTTCCTTTTTTCATTTAAACAAAAAACAACAAAGATACAAGGCATCTAAATGTAGGAGTGGGGTTCTTTTACGTCACTCAGTGGCGAAAAAACTCCCATTCTGTGACGTCACGCGTTATTTAAAAGGACTTTAATTATCTTTGTCATTTTTGGTCTAATTTACAAATGAAAAAATAAGTGTCTTTTATTTTTGGACAATCTAAAAGATGGACTAATTTTTACGGCAGTTTTTACGGCAACAGGTTGTTCCATTTGGTGTACTGTAATAGTACACCAAACGGAACAGGTTATAATATTTACGTTTGCTAAAAGCTAATATCGATGCGCATGATTTACTGTGCAGTGAACAAACAAACCAGCGCAAGTGTTTGGGTCTGTGCAACTGCACAAAAAACAAAAGCTCGCGCATAACGCCTCGTCTGCCCTACCAATTAGTGGTGGGGCATAGATAATGCTCTCTTGGTGTCATAGAGTGAACAACTATTGAGAATTCAGATAGATCTTGACAAAATTTCGACTGGCTCAGTGGCTCATTTGGTAGAGGTCTCTACCTGCCTCCTGAACCAAGTAGCCCCATTGAATGACGACAATTTAGACGGCCTTATCGCTAATAATAAGCGATCTCTTCCAGATAACCTTAGGGTAGAGGATAGGTGAAAAATAAAGGGTGAGGTGAGCTATCAACAGAAATGGAATTGATGCTAGTTAATAAAAGCTGAATTGAAGCTAGTTAATTGATAAAGAAGTTTAGAGGGTTAGAATCCCTTAGCAATAGCATTCATGAGAGCGTCTGTAGCCTAGTGATAAACGCAGTTGACTCCTATACGGGAGGCATTAGATCAAACCCTTTTTTTAAAGAGGGGAATGCATTAGGCACCTTCATGCCGTCTCCGGGGGGAGGCGGCATGGTGTGTGGGACTCACACCTCCCAAAAGGGAGGGCTTACCCACTAAACCCCCCTGTGTCACCAGTGGGCAGCAAGTTGCAGGGACACGGGTAGCGTCGAAGCATACGGCCATATCCCTGCCTGCCCTGGCCAGCCGCAGATGATAAGCGGCCTAAGTACCAATATGTTTAAAATTTCTATTTAATTGTATACGATTTTAAGACACTCTTAAAATATCATCATCACCAGCCACTAGCAGTCCACAGCTGGACATAGAACTCTGCAATTGTTCCCCCCATTGCATTAAGGCTTTGGGCTGGACGCTTTTACGGTGAAGGAAGGAAGGATCATCTTGAGGAAACCCGTGCCATAAAGTCATGGAGTGCCCTTCCAGCTCATGTGTTTCCTTCCTCTTACAATCCTGGGTTCTTTACGCGCGGCGTGAAACGGCATCTCAGTGGGCCTTTAGGGTAAGGGCCACAGGCGCAATGGGATTGTTCTATTGTGCCTATCTACCTAACTTTTGGACATCACGGCCGCTTACCATCAGGTGGAGTGAGGTCACCCTGAAAGCTCTTCTTATAAAAAAAAAACCTGCGATGAAATTTAAAATTTGACAACACTCGGATTTGAGCCCTCTGCTTTCCGTCTGGAGGTGTACTGCCTCAACCAATAGACCACCGGCACTCTTGCTCATTTCACTATAAATCCTATCTGGCATCAGAAATGCATCACAGCTAAGTACATAGTTGAATCGACCCTTAACATTATGCAAACCAATGATTTTCAATTGCTCCAACCAATCATTGCGCCACGCGTTTAGATTCTAATATCACAGCCATTTCTGATAGAGCAAACGTCTATAACCTTTCACTTTTAGCGAAGCTCTTAGTTTCTTAGAAGTCTTTGCATAGAAGTTGAGGAAGATACTGTGCTGATTTGGTACACTGGGAGTTGTAATTTCTATTATTAGTAAACTAGCTGTGCTCGCGACTTCGTCCGCGTGGAATAGTTATTTTTTCCCCGTTTTTTTTTAACATTTTCCATTATTTCTTCGCTCCTAATAGTTGCAGCGTGATGTTATATAGCCTATAGCCTTCCCCGATAAATGGTCTATTCAACACAAAAAGAATTTTTCAATTCGGACCAGTAGTTCCTGAGATTAGCGCGTTCAAACAAACAAACAAACAAACAAACAAACAAACTCTTCAGCTTTATAATATTATTATAATTATATTATATTAGTAAATAACCCAAGACATTCCACGCTGGGCCACACAGCGATATCTTGTTCCAAACTAGAGAGATAGGAAATAGCGAACCTTCACTCGAATTAAGCCGCCCGCGCCCGTCCGCGGAAGGATCTCCACCCTATAGAAAACCGCAACCAAATGTCCTCCGGGTCGTGTTCCTGCCGGTGAGTAGGGTTTCTTGGGCTTCTCTTTCGCTTTCCATCAGGCGTAGGGAAGCTATTATGTCGAGCTACTAAAAAAATAAGCAGAAGCTTGTGCTATGGGTACAGATACTTAATTTTGTAAAAAAATTAAACATACAAATAAACAAACATGTTCATGCACACACATATTTGAACTGTCCGGGAATAGGTACTTAGAACTCGCGACTACTGTAGGGTCAGAGGCAGTGGAAAAGTTTATAAAAAACACGAAAGACCCAAAGACCGTTGGCAATTATAAGTCTAGTTATAGAAAATGAAAAAAAAAATCGCCATCATTATAAAGAAAGAGAAGAGAAAGAGCCTTAAAAGAGAGAAAACATCAACAACAAACGAGAGATCCAAATAGGAACATTCCCCATCGTTCAATCAATTAATAGGTACTCCATTTCCAAGGTTTTCGTCAGCTATCTATCATTTCTGAGTCAGATGATCAGATCATTCCGAACACATTAGTGAATAGCCCCGGTATTCTGGAATTGTTCACCATTCTAATTTGGAACTAAATTCAGCGAAGAAATAAAATATCTTAATAAAAGTCAACAGGTATCTCTCACTGTGTCACTGTACTTAGTAAAAAACTAAGCTTCATGAACTTTTGAATACAATAAAGTCTTGTACAAACTTGCGACAAACTTTTTTGAGATTGAGCGATGCTTATTTTATTACATTACGAGCTGTGATTGCATTTTTGGCATCTGTATCGATCACTAATCATCACCTGATAGTTATTTTGAAAATATATTTCATGTACAGAATTTACCTCTCTACAGATTTATTATAAGTATAGATATAGATAGATATTAAAATACTCTCAAAAAAAGCTTTACGAACTTTTCAATACAATAAATAAAATCTTACACAAAAGTATTAAGTAAGTTTATCAGTTGTCTAAGAGTCCCCCATAGTACAACAACCTTCGGCTTAGTTAGGGGGCTGTCTGAAAGAGATCGCTATAAGCGAAAAGACCTTTGTGAAAAGAAAATTGTACTTTGTTTTTGTTTATAATGTGTTTTTCCTTGTAATGTCTGTGTTTTTGTGCAAGAAAGAGTTTCTATCATCTATTAAAGTGGCCCAGCATGGTACCTATGTCTTGGTGTTATCGTTAAATAAGCCGTTATAGATTACACTTTCAAGTAGTAAGCATGTGGCTGACCTAAAGATAAATTTATCTATTTTCTAAACGCAAGCGAAGTGCTTCAGATAACACATCGGCTCAGTGTGAACAACACCTTTGTTAGGACAGCTGCACGTTTGCGATTTTTTACTTTTTTGTGTACTTTTTGTGTTTAGTTAACGCGAAGGATTAGTGGTATGGATGGTAAATTTACTTACTTGTCGGAATAGGAATTTAACTGGTACGGTGGCTCAATTGGTAGCGAACTTGCCTTCTGAACCAATGGTAGACTGGCTCGATGGTTCATTTGGTAGTGACCTCTGCCCTCTGAGCCAAGGATCGTGGGTACGATTCCCGAACAGTATATAACCCAAGACATGCCACGCTGGGCCACGCATCGCCATCTAGCCCCAAACTAAGCCGAAGCTTGTACTATGGGTGCTGGAAAACTGATAAACATACTTAGATACTTTTTTTTTGTAAATAAATAAATATTATACATAGTAAACACCCAGACCAATACAAACAGACATGTTCATGAACACAAATGTTTGTCCCGGGTGGGAATCGAACCCAAGACTCTTGGTTCAGAAGGCAGGGGTCACTACCAATTGAGCCACCGAGCCAGTCACTATCCAAGTACAAAAGACATTAGAATCAATTTAACAACCAAACACATAATATTAATTACACGTTTAGCCTGGGAATCCAAATTATAGCACGCCATATCCATTCAAAGATTCATAGACGCAATAAAAATACAGTAAAACAATTCATTGTCGACGCCATTATTATTACATAAAAAAAGCTTTATTGCGTGCAAAAGCTCGCCTTTCGATAAGCCTCACTCTGCTGACAGTTCGTCGACCCGTCCGTAAGCTCGAAAACCTTTCTTTAAAAGTGTAAATTTATTCAAATTTCAAAAAACGACGCTCGTGTCCACATCCTTTCCTCGACGTATCCAAGTGAAAGAGATAGAAAATATCGCACCGTGTGTGAGTGAAAGGGATAGCTGTATTTTTACATAGACCGGCTTTTAGTTCGTTTAACAATAGTTAAGTTACTTGATGTAATGCGCGCACGGTTCTTTACAGAAAATGGTAAAAGCGATATATGATTTCATTCATATTTTTTTTCTAGAATGGACCTGACTTTGTAGGTTTATATTCAGGACTAGCTGTGCCGGCGGCGTCGCACGCGTGGATATCGGGTTTCAAAAATAACGGACTTCTATAAAATGGTACCTGAATTTTCTCTAACTCTAGCAAAACATTGGTCAAAACCGCATTTAATTCCATGCAGTAGTTTTCGCGTAATGCGCGATCAAACATACAGATAAAATTTTCTCCCGTTTTCCCGTTACTGGTCTGCTCCTATTGATTGTAGCGTGATGAAAAGTATACTATAACCTGCAACCTGAGTATGAAGAATAATCGTACCAAGTTTCATTAAAATCCGTCAAGTAGTTATTTTTTCTATAACGAACATACAGACAGACAGACAAAAATTTTACTGATTGCATTTTTGGCATCAGCATCGATCACTAATCACCCCCTGATAGTTATTTTGAAAATATATTCCATGTACAGAATTGACCTCTCTACAGATTTGTTATAAGTAGCTATATAGATTTAAGGCAGCGACCTATCATCTTTTCACTCCAAGCCTCCCTCACCTACCATAGTGCATCCTGCTGAATAACAAACGAGGCTCTGGCAACCGACTGATAGCAGTATAACCATGACGATTGAAGGCGTAGCTAAATACTACAGGCCGATGACGGGCAACAGCGTCACCGGAGCTAGGAGCTACGCCCTGCGGTTGCCAACCCGCCTGCCCAGCCTGGCTTGGAGCGAAAAGATGATAGGTCGCCTACATCCCTAAGCCGTTAAAATATTAGTACCATTTAAATTATATGGAAGAATGCGTACATCCCACCAAAAAAGGAAAGGTTACGAAATTAATCTCTTGACTGACAACATAATTACTTCAAGCAATTTTTTTGCAAGGCCTGCATCAAAATTATTTTCGTTTTAAACGTTTGGAACTTTCATTACTTTTTTTTTGCTTCGTTCGGTATACGTGTAGTGGTTGCAAAAGGACTTACCAAAAAGTGGGTAAACATTTCCGTGTGGTCTCCAGATTTCGAATAGGACCCATCTCATCCCGTGGGTATCGTCATCATCATCATCATCATCATCAGCCTATTGCAGTCCACTGCTGGACATAGGCCTCTCCAGCCGTTCGCCACCTAGGGCAAACTTCTGGAGGAAATACCCATAATCGACACGCTGGGCAGGCGGGTTGGCGATCGCAGGGCATAGCTTCTTGCTCCGATGGCGATGCTGCCCGTCATCGGCCTGTGGTATTTAGCTACGCCTTCTATCGTGATTCATTTGGCTGTGGTATTCTATAGGGTGGAGGTCCTTTTCCGGACGGGTGGCTCAATTCGAGTGAATATTCGCTATGTCCTACCTCTGTTATGTCCAGCAGTGGACATTTGCAGACTGATGATGTGGTCCAATGTTTTATTTTTGGTGCATTAAAGAATCTTTTGTATACTTCTTCTTAAATATTGACAGCTGTCTTATTAGGTAGGTACTACTTTGATATAAATAGTGATATGGTTTTTATTTGCAAGTATTTTTCTTCTGATCTTCATTATTAACTAACTCTTATTATTGTTCTAAGTTTTTGAGCAATCACGATTTCGACTGTTCCAGACTATTTGACTAGTCATAAAATATGTTATGCAATACTGAATCATCCTCACGAAGTTTGGAGTTCCCTTAGAAATCTGTAAAGATCATCATACCCCCAATCAACTACTTCACGTAAAATACTCGTAAGTATGTTTTTGATGCTCAGCAACTCGGCATATGCTGGATGCGAGAAGCCCAGAATCGATTAAAGTGGCAACGTTGGGAGAGGCCTATGTCCAGCAGTGGACTGATAAGGGCTGATGATGATGAGCAGGGTATATCACTCCAACATACACCGTCACTCCCCCCGGCTGACGGGGATGCCTAAAAGCATTTTCCTCGGCATAAAAAAAAGGGAGGCGCTCTTATATATACCTATTAAAGAACCCTCAACACTACATCCGGTAACCTCTTGCCCACTTTTTGTACGCCAATCAGATGATACGTTTTAAATTTTTTATCGACCACAAAACAATTGCAATTGATCGTGAAAAATCGCAAATAACTCTAAAAATAAAAGCAATAATAGGATATATTGATGATGTAACCATTATGTAACCCAGTATATTATTGTATAATACTTCCGCGATTTTTTTGTTAATTTTTTAAAGTTACTTTGAAATGCATTTGATAATCGAACTCGTCTAGACATTGATTTTCAAAATAACAATCAATTATACTTATTACGTAATGCTTTGTTAATTTTTTCTGTGAACATGAGGTCTTAATCATAAAGTAGAATTAAAATTTGTTGGTTTGATTAAAGTGAAAACGATTAAGGGAATATCAGCAGACGGCTAGGACCGTTTACCTTCATGATCATCATCAGCCTAATTGCGGTCCACTGCTGGACATAGGCCTCTCCAGTAGTTCGCCACGCTGGGCAAACATCTGGAGGAAACGAGTGTACCCCTAGGTAATCGCCACGCTGGGCAGGCGGTTTGGTGATCGCGGTGCGTAGCTCCTCGCTCCAGTGACGCTGCTGCCCGTCATCGGCCTGTGGTATTTAGCTACGCCTTCAATTGTCATGGTTATACCGTCACCAGTCGGTTGCCTGCGCCTCGTTTGTTATTCGGCAGGATGCACCACGGGCAGGTGAGGGTAGCTTGGAGCGAAGAGATAAAGGGACCTTTCCATCCTCACTTTTACTGCGCGTCATCGGCCTGTGGTATTTGTTCATTAGTATCAATTAGTAACTGTATTACTAATACAATTTTCCATATCAAATATCGTCACTCTTATGACGTCAAATAAAAAGGATAAAATGAGTAGATATAGTATCATAGTCACAATTACGTACAGACAGACGCAATTAGTATGTTTACACTTAACAACCTTGTCACACTGAACTTGCATAAATTTCCCGCGTCCGTGTAGTGATGATTATGCCATTCGGTAACTGTGACAAGGTTCTCAAGAGATCTTTTGCTTTTGAATGTATATTACTTTGATTATTCATCGTTGATTATTTTATCTATTGAAAAAACCAACCGCAATACGTAGTGTTCTCAGCGAAGATTCCTGGTTCGATCCCCGGATGGTTTTTTTTAATTGCCTCGAATGGATGAAGTTCTTTCAGGGGCATTTTGCCGATTTTTATTACTATTTTTTTGTTAATAAATACATTTTATACGTAGTAAACACACATACCAATACAAATGTTTGTACTGTGCTGGAATCGAATCCACGACCCTTGACTCTCAAGGCATTGGTCATGTAATCCTATTTAAGTTAATTCTCGCCCAATTAACAATAAACTACATAAAGTATTCTAATTCTAATATTATAAATTCTCACAATCAAACATAATCCCATAAAACAATCATTTAATACATTTTAAACCGAGTTAGTATTACGAACAATAATATTTAATTACCATAACATACGCAAATTGCTATAGTTATACCCTTCGCGATCGCAATCCATTATACAAATATGTATGTAAAAAACAAACTGAGTAAGATATTCGTTCAGTCGTAATTTAATTAAAAACTGACAGTGGTATAAATCTGTACTTCTTCGCGGCAACGATTTTTTGCTAAGCGGTATTTTTGAGTCGCTCGAGATTTAATTAAAATTAATTTGAACTTTTAGCCTACAGAGTTGAGTGAAAAATGTGTCATTTTAATTATACATACATTGGTGCTTTTAGTAAGGTATTGTAATCAAAACTAGTATTGACTCAATCAAATCAAAAAATTCTTATTCTTCTCTGTACGCTTTACGAGAAACTTCTTTGTAGAACCAAATTTCTGCGACAGTCTTTGCAAACAGCTCCAGATGTTTGTCCTAAGTGACGAACAACTGGAGAGGTCTATGTCCAGCAGTGGTACAGTCCACTGGCTGACATAGGCTGATGATGATGATGAAGCGGGTTGGCTATTGCAGTCATCGGCGTGTGGTACTTAGCCTTCAATTGTGATGGTTAAATGGTTATACCTCCAGCCGTTTGCCAGAGCCTCGTTTATTATTCTTCAGGATGCGCCACGGATAAGCGAGGACCACGATGCAAAAATGTCGCCTCCACACATTCCACTTACATCTCTACATCACTCGAGATTTGACCGCTCGAGATCATCGACTTGAAACACATAGGTACACCATCATCATCATTATCAGCCTGCCTTTACATCATTACATCGCTCGACTTTAAGCACCACTAAAAGGCGACCGATTCCACAATACCTCACCAATTGATTTACCTCCCAATTAAACCCATTCCAGCAAGTTCGATACACTGATTCACCGTCTCGTTTGCTGCCAAATTTTCGTTTCTCGGTAGTGCCGTGGTTACCCTTATCGAAGTCGCTTTGAATCATGTTACCAATTGAAGTAACAACGCTTTGTAAGAAAGTGAGAAGAGGGCAAATAAAAAAATTCAAGACAAAACATGAATCAACGTTCTGGTTTCAAATTTAATACTGATTCTCACTGATTTCTTCCCATGGACGGCCGAAGGGTCGGGTTAAGGGGCTTTTTGAGTTTTCAGTTTCTAATCGGGTGATAGGGTTTACCCGCCTGACCAGCGACCACTAAACAGTCAGCAGAACACACTTGAAGCGACTTCCCGTGGCCCCTTTTCGGGATCAGCCGGTATGGGCAGTTGTCAGTTGCCATCGCTATACAGACTTTTATGGCGGTGGCAACTAATAGTTGTTTGTTTTTACGAGTAGTTAGAGTTACTTGACCGCTGTCGCAGCGACTTGGGCCTCTCTGATCCCTCAACTGGCGACGATAGCTTGGGGCTCTAACATGGCATACAATATGAAACACAAAACAAGAAACATCATCATCATCCTAGCCTTTTTCCCGATTGTCTCAGGGTCGGCTTCCCAAACTGAGAGATTTGGCGAGGGCTAAGCTTTTACACAGAGCGACTGCCATCAGACCTCCGCAACACTTAGGGTAAGCTATACCCATTCCCAGAACAAGAAACATTATTACATTTAATACAACAAACACAAATGTAAAAAATCATCTAGGGTTAAAAGCACTAATAAAAATACTGATTGTTTTAATTTATTAGCTATCAGACACTTATCAGTAACCGGTGAAACTTGACCAAACCAATTCAAACATCGATGTATGCTAACCATTCCAAGAAAAGGAATTGTATTCATTTCTAAAATTCAAAATTGAGGTAGGTTTATTGTGAGGTCTAAAGAATGTGAGGTCTTAGGAATGTACGTGTTGCCATTGTTAAAAAAAACTGTCTAAGTTGAGTGGAAGAAACGTAGTTAAGTGTTCTGTAGATTTTATATTTTGTAATCTTCTATAGGTACATAAAATAAATCTGTAGCGAGGTTAATTCTGTACATTGAATATTAAAAAAAAATAACTATCAGGGGATGATTAGTGATCGATACTGATGCCAAAAATGCAATCAGTAAAATTTTTGTCTGTCTGTATGTTCGTTATAGAAACAAAAACTACTGAACGGATTTTACATGTTTCATCGCGCATCACGCGATAAAATCAAAATTAACCTGTCAATAATCAAACGCCTACTAAGAAGGTTACTAATGAGAAAAGAAAAGAAAGAAAAGTGCAATAGAAAAGTGTCCGCACATCGAAACGCAACATGCAACTATCACAGCTGCCCAAACGCCGAGAGGTTGATTGAGCGAAAAAAGAAAAAAAAGCCGGCCGACCACTTTTGCCCAAAGCGGACCGGACCAGACCACATCGCCTCACGAAGGTCAGCGCGGCGAGCCAGCCAACGCTCAGATGCTAACCGACGCTCGGCCAGACCGCACGCGCGGTCCACAAAAACTTTTACGTGACATGAAAACACAACTTTTTTTACGAGTGACTAGTAAAAAAGACCAACTGTGTTAGATAAAACCTAAGAACCAACAGTGAGAGCAACCATTCCGTATTATTCTGGAGAAAGTTGCCATTTCATTTGTAACTAGTGTTGCGTTAAACGGTTTTGTTCAGTGGTGTGCATGGTGAGGTTTCTGAACTGTGCCCGGATAATTTTTAGCCCATTCGGTAAGTGCACCTTTTGTCTTTAGTTTTAAAACTGTATTCTTTTCTTTAAAGCGTGCAAAAATCGAGTTTTACCGTGCAATCCGATCCTATGGATAGTCTTTCACTTAAGTCGTCAAGTCACTTTAGTAACTTGTTTTCTTTCCATCTCCGATCCCAGTATTACTTACTGTAATGAGTTGGTACGGCGCGTTATCATTAAATGTCATTCTTTAAAAGAGTTTCGCTGTGTTATTGAAAAATAAGTAAATTACATAATTGAGATTACCTGTTCGGAACATAATCATTATGGGATCTGTCGTTTACATTTTACGTATAGTCGAGCCATCTTCTTCAGTTTTATTTTTAAACCAGGCACTCAACGAGTCTTGTCTGAAGTTTAAGCCTTTTTTTCTTACTCGAAATATCTTAATACAGCCTTGAATCGATACAGCTTAATGCATTTTTTGATGTCGACTTTAAGCAATCTTTTAAATAGAAATATTAACGGTAAGTGTTTTCGAAATAGGCGTAATGAATGAGACGAAACTAGAAAAGATTTAAGAGTGGTTCTATTACACCACCCTGTGACACTAATGTACTTTTTTGAGGTAAAGTAAGTAATACTTAAAATTGAAAAGTATGTTATAGATCCAAATTGCATACTATGCAGTTTGGGTCTATAACATACTTTTTAAATTTAATCAGTCACAAGCTAAACATAATATTAGAAATAACAGTATTATTATAAAGTGGTTTATAAAAATAAATAGGTAGATATTCTTTGATGCACACCATACCTTGCATGACTTAAATGTAGGTTTTATTAACATTTGTGGTTATTCTTTGTTTTATAAGTAAAGAATAAGTGTTCAATAACAACTCCAATTGACAACTGTAATAAAATTATTATAATTGTTTACTGACAATCTTTATCACATTACTCATTTTGCAGACTTACATTTGTGGCAGTTTCCACTGAAATATATATTCTACAACAATAAATTAATTGCCATTATTTTATTAATTTTGCAATTGGCACCTCACCCGTTCTTTTAATTATCCTCTACCCAAAGATTGCCTGAAAAAGATAGCTTAAAGCGTAAATAATAATTGTACTTTGATATTATCTTTGTGTCTAGTTTTAACTCAACCGTTTTGTGTGCAATAAAAAATGTCTATCTATTTATCCTAATGTGTAGGTACACTTTCTCTATTATCAAAATTATCAGCTAAATTGCCATTAGCTTTATCGAATTCATCGTACAAATTCGATCTTTCAACCGTTATACAATGTGTTGAATAGAAAACATCAATTTTCGCACAAAAGTGATTATTTGAAATCCTAGTGTAGGCATTGACCGCAACCCATTAGCATAATTAAATACAATCGATCGTTAGATTCGCTTATCGAGCGATACAGTATCGGAACAATAATTGGCTTCGTAATCGAATAAATGAACTTGACACTTTTTTTTATCGGGTCAGTCTTCATCATCATTATCATTAACATGTAAAGAAAGTAACGTGATTTGTGAGAAACTTCTCGGGTTTAGTTTTTTTTTTTGTATTTTATTGTCTTCTGTTTTTTTTTTTGTACTTATTAGTATGTTTACAGCTGACTGCTATCTGTCGTCTACTTGATAGTTACATCTTGGAAATATTTGAAGCTAGAGTGAACAGGTTTTGTTTAAGTACCTACGCATGTTCTATCCTAGGCTACATCTGTTGACGTCATGTGTGACTGTAGTCTAAATGCTTTCCTAAATTAATAAAAAAATGGGTAATAAGTTCTATTTGACTTGCGTCAAGTCAAATAGAACTTATTACCCATTTTTTGCTGCATTACCCATTTCTTGATGCAAATCAAGACGTCATAATGTCGTCTAAATCCAGTTATCCGCTTAATGTTGGGTCAGAGACATCCCATGTGGATGTTTTTCTTTTGGTTATCTTAAAAATTATCAGCTAGATTCCTCGAAAATATTTATTTGGAAAATGAAGCTAACACCTAGTGCGAGACTCTAGGAAGCATCCGTATATTTCTGTCTATTCCCCCAGTAAAAAAGACACGTACTTAACAAAAGTACTTTTTCATACTTCGTCTAAAGGTTTCCCTAATGTAGGGATAAAAAAATTTATACAAACAAACGAATTGAGAACCTCCTCCCTTTCCGAAGTCGGTTAAAAAGGAAAAGGCAAGGAAATGTTTACTTTTTAATGGTCAGACATAGATATTTTGAAACTTTCTACACCCGCCGAACAATAAGCATTTAGGTACAATTAATTCTTAGCAAAGGTTTCACTTTATATGCGCAGTTTTCGTGATAATATAATTTATTAACATCCTTGAAACGGGCACTGTGTACTAATCGTACCTAGCACGAATTAAATTCGCTCTATTTCATTTTAATTTGATAACAGTTCGTAAAATCATTCGATTGGAACAATTGTTTAACGAGTGTAATAATGTTTAGTGTTCTGAGTCCGTTTCTATTATTTTCTACATGATGATTAGTGAGTAGAAAATAATAAGAATTAGTACACACATAATCCGCTGCTCCCCCGGGCAGCGGGTATGCGTAAACTGCATTTCTCCCTGGTGAAACAAAAATAAACATATTAACCTTGCGAACCTTGCTGCGTGATTTTGTGCCTTCAGCTTTTCGTGAAGGTGACGTGTCGTAAGGAAGCTATAATACGACGCTAGATTCATCATCATCATCATCAGCCTATTACAGTCCACTGCTGGACATAGGCCTCTCCAATTGTTCGCCACTTAGAGCAAACATCTGGAGGATATACCCATAATCGCCACGCTGGACAGGCGGGTTGGCGATCGCAGGGCGTAGCTTCTTGCTCCGGTGACGCTGCTGCCCGTCACCGGTCTTTAGTATTTAGCTACGCCTTCAATTGTGATGATTATGCCGCCACCAGTCGGTTGCCAGCGCCTCGTTTGTTATTCGGCAGGATGCACCACGCTTGGAGCGAAAAGATGATAGGCCGCTCCCTTACATCCCATGATGCTAGATTACAAATCTCCTATACCATTAAATATACAATTTCCATCATCATATAGATCTTCATGAAAAACCCAATAACCAGAACATTTTCCGTTATACAAGGTGCACGATGCAACAAGGTTCAATGAACTCAATTACGTGTATGATTGTAATGACGTAGATAACATCTCGACTGATCCTACAAAGATTTATAATGACGATACGATCTAAATGAACAGTGAGTACAGTCATTTGAATATTTTATATTGCATAGCAATTTTCTTTAAGTAGTGCACCTTTTAGTAAAGGGGAAATATAGTTATTAGTATTGCATACGTAATTACGGTCATAATGTCAGGGCTGGCGAAAGATCCTAGGATTTCTTTGCTAAATCTGGTCTCACTTATGATGACGAGATTTTTTTATGGTTGACGCATCGCCCTGTCATAGAAACGTTGGTAAAATTTTAATACTCCATTAGTAGCACATTCTCGATAGACCATAATTTCTAAATTACAATTATTGTGAACTTGCCCAAAAACGTTTCATACAAACTGCTACTTAAACGTTACGTTACGTTACGTCACGCATTTTGTAAAAAGTTTGTTCGTTCGATATAATGTTATTGGTTAGCAAAATATGTTATTTATGAATAATGTAACTTGAAGAGTGCTTTTACTTTTAATTTAATAAGTATTATTACTATTCTTAGATCTTTAAGAATTAAATTATTCAACAGTTTCTTCTTTCAAACTATTTTTGCAAATTTATAAGTGTAACTAAATATCTGAGATAGACTCACTCTTGGTTCTGAAAGTCTAAACTCTTAAGGAATTTGAGCTAACTCAATTTCCCTAATATTAGAGAAGTCTAAATTAGTCGTAATAATAACTATACCTGTAACTAATAATAATAATACAAGTGAGAACCTTTAGCTTAAAAGCACCAGATAATGAACACTATCGCATTTAATGCAATAAAACAATTTAATCCATTAGCCATGCATAGAATGCAGAATTCTCGCTTTATTATTATACATAAATGATTAACCAATTATTATTTTACAAGCCTAAGAATTAATCGAAATCATTATTATAACAATTAAATATAAAATCATTATGACCCAATTTTCAAGTTTCAACGCACTGCACTGTGCAATAAATTCAATATTTCCTGAGTAAGAAAGTTCAAATTTAATTGACTTTTCTTGTTCTTACTATAATTATGTATGTATTATGTATATCAACATAATGCATATGAACTGTATAGGTATACAATATATGTTTAAGCTATGTGCCTTGTACATACTACGATATAATGTGACCTTTAAATATTTGGCTTGACCTTTAACGAATTGCACTGGTCAAGCTTGAGTCGGATAAATTTTTCATATTGAAATTGGTTCCGCAGGTATTTTTTACCAACTCAAAAAAAATATGGCTCATTCTGCTGTAAACCCCTTTATTTCCCTGCGTTGTCCGTGTGGTTTCCCGATTTAGAATAATTCAAACGTACTCTGGGGATAAATGGAGGTAAAGGGGTGGGTACGAATAAAACCTCCTGCGTTCACCAACCCTCCTGTCAAGCGTGGTGACTAAAGCAAATCCCTCCAAACGACAATTGTGGGGGGTTTTAAGGCTGATGATGATGATGACCCAAGAAGAACTCCTGGCATTGAATGGATACGGTAAGCACGAGGTAGACAAATATATTTCGGTTTGACTGGCTCGGTGGCTCAATTGGTGACCACTTCGTGTGATGAACACTTATGTTTGTTCCGTGTCGGGGTGTATATATTTGTATTTAAGTATTTATTTGTTCTGATACCCATAACACAAGTACTTAAGCTACTTACTTTGGGATCGGAGCAATGTATGTGATGTCATAAAAAAATATATCGCGAATGAAAGGAGGCCTTCGATAAGCAGTCGGTGGACCAAGGCTTATTGATTTATTAGTCGATTGAACCCTAAAATGCTCGCGGAGAAAAAATGGCAAATATTTAATGACCTGAACTTTACGAGGAATTGACCAGACCAAACATACCTGCCGACCTGAAATGTTAATTGGCGGTGATTGACAAAATATGCGTTGACGTTTAATAGGAAACCTTGGACCATGTTGTGTTTAATTTTTAAATTTCTTTTAAACTTTTTTTATTGCATCCGTTCAGTGGAGAGAATGACGTGATTTGGTGAATGAATGTATGACTTAAGGATATTATTAAATAATAATAATTTATTCGGAAACCATAAATACATATTACACAGTAAAACTTACATCTAGGATACAGCGATGAAGTTAAAGTTGCAGCAGACGTTACCTTTAATACAGATTTTAAAATTAAATTTTAAAATGTTTTAGAAACCACAAGTGAGGTTAGTTTTAAATGATTAACGATAAATTACTAGGCAAGTATTCAACAACAAAATAAAGATCATCCGTCCAGGACAACCACAAACCACCCAGGAATCACAACTACGACCATTCCTGGTCTTCAATCCAATATTTCCATCTTTCTCAAGACTCAAGCAAGGTTAATCTTCCACCCGCCACAGTCTCTTCAAACCAAATCGTTTCATAGACTAAACAGCAAGTCTATCACAGATACAGAAACCATAGAGCCAGGGAATCGGTAACAAATGTTTAAAGAAAAACTTCTTTTTTTTTGACTGCCTCGTTGTCAAAGTACTTACTACTTTGACAACGAGGCAGTCTTTGACAAGCGCCTAAGGACTGGGTATTTCCATCATGAAAATAGTCAGTAGCAATAGTCATGAAAAATGGGGGACGAATTATTGAAGAAAGCCTAGGTTCAGTAGTGGACAGACCAGGGCTGTTGATTGATTGATTGATTGAATTGAAATATAACTTTTTTTCTAAATACCCCAAAACATGCCACACTGGGCCACACATCGCCATCTAGCCCCAAACTAAGCCGAAGTTTGTACTATGGGTACTAGACAACTGGTAAACTTACTTATATAATTTTTTTGTGAATAAATGCATATTATACATAGTAAACACCCAAATTTATACAAACAGACATGTTCATGAACACAAATGTTTGTACTGTGTGGGAATTGAACCCTGATTATACTGATATACGGTACTGAACCCTACACATCGCGAACCAGATATAAACACTATCTATTGTTTACGGTTACCGGTGACCCCACGGGGGTCATTGGGTTAAAACCTTAAAAACAAAACTATTAACATTTTTGTCCTATCCTCTACTTACCTCAAATGAAATCAATATAACGCCGTTTATGGGAAAGTAGGACAAAAACATAATTAACATAATTGATTAATCAACAGTTAATTTAGAAATATTGTGCTTTAATTCGCGTAACGTCTAATTAAGTAGATGTATTTTATTGTCAGAGTTTCTTTTCCCGATTTTAATCGATTTCATTAATTTAAATTATTTTACTTAAATTAATTTTTTATCTAGGACAGTTCCACAACTGTATGTGTATCATCATCATCAACATCACATCAAAAACGGCTTAAGCTTCTGCTTAATTTGGGAATAGATGGCGCTGTGTGGCCCAACGTGGCATTTCTTGGCTTGTTTATTATTTTTTTATAAAAAGCCATAATATTGATGTTACATAATACAATCAAGATAATGGCTGGAATGCATTCTTATTAGACAATGGAGTTTACAAATGGAAGCGTTTGGTGAGTACGCTAATAGCAGTAGAAAGATAAACAAATATTTGTTATTGACAATTATATCATCAGTCTCTCGCAGTCCACTGTTTGATATACTATATCAAACCTATTAGGCCTCTCCAGTAGGCTTGTTGCCGTAATACATTTAATTAGTCCGTCTTTTAGATCTAAAATAAAAGACACGACACGAAAAATAAAAAACCAGCGTTACAGGAAAGGTTGGCTGTAACAATAGCTGAGTGGACGCCTTTTTGGTCGCATTACGCAGAGGCGTATTTTTCTTTTTATTAACCAACAGTAATATTTTGTTTTTGTTTACTTGCCAAATGTGTATTTGTTTTCTTTGTTTTGTTTGTGTTATGTGTCCAAATAAAGTTTTTCTATTCTATTCTATAATACATACTTTTATGCTTTTATTTCGATAAATCAAGCGCCTAAGAATCGATCTTATTTTATGTAGGTATGTGCTGTTTGACAGAATCTGGTTCTTACGCAGTGAAAAAGGGTTAAGGTTACAGGTATGAAAGGCCTACAACGTGAACATAGTCGTGTCTGGTCAGCAAGTTAATCATCATCGTGATGATGATGATGACTCAACGTGAACAAAGTCGTGTCGGGTCAGCAAGTTAAACATCATCGTGATGATGATGATGACTCAACGTGTACAAAGTCGTGTCGGGTCAGCAAGTTAATCATCATCATGATGATGATGGTGATGATGACTCAACGTGAACAAAGTCGTGTCGGGTCAGCTAGTTAATCATCATGATGATGATGATGATGACTCAACGTGAACAAAGTCGGGTCGGGTCAGCAAGTTAATCATCATCATGATGATGATGACTCAACGTGAACAAAGTCGTGTCGGGTCAGCTAGTTAATCATCATCATGATGATGATGATGACTCAACGTGAACAAAGTCGGGTCGGGTCAGCAAGTTAATCATCATCATGATGAAGACTCATCATGATGATGATGATGACTCATCATGATGATGATGACTTATCATGATGATGATGATGACTCAACGTGAACAAAGTCGTGTTGGGTCAGCTAGATAATAGAAGTAACTTAAGTCTTAAGTGCCTATTAATATGATCGTGCATCCTTTTTTATTGAGATTAGGTGAATGACTGCTCTATCCGGCACGACGCCGATTGACTCCAACAAGCCAACAGGTCTGCGACCTTCCTGTTTCCTGAGTCGCTTCCTGGACCGCTAGAATGCGCGTGAGTTGCGTAGAAATGTTTGATAAAAAGTCTTTTCTATTTAACGTTCTTTGAAAAATAAATATTATATTATACAACTTCGTGTCATCCTCAGCCATAGGCCTCTCCAGTTGTTAACAACCTAGGGCAAACATCTGGAGGATTACCCGTAGTCGCCACGCTGGGCAGGCGGGTTGGCGATCGCAGGGTGTAGCTTCTCGCTCCGGTGACGCTGCTGCCCGTCATCGGCATGTTATACTTAGCTACGCCTATAATTGTGATAGTTATACCGCCACCAGTCGGTTGCCAGCGCTTCGTTTGTTATTCGGCAGGATGCACCACGAGCTACTGAGATTGGCTTGAAGCGAAATGATGATAAGGCGCTCCCTACGTCCCATACAATGTGATGTAAGGGAGCGACCTATCACCTTTTCGCTCCAAGCCATCCTCACCTGCCCGTGGTGCATCCTGCCGAACAACAAACGAGGCTCTGGCAAACCGACTGGTGGCGGTAAAACCATCACGATAGAAGGCGTAGCTAAATACCACAGGCTGATGACGGGCAGCAGCGTCACCGGAGCTAGAAGCTACGCCCTGCGATCGCCGACCCGCTTCCCAGCGTGGCGATTATGGGTAGGTATATCCTCCATAAGTTTGCCCTAGGTGGCGAACAACTGGAGAGGCCTATGTCCAGCAGTGGACTGCAATAGGCTGATGATGATGATGATGATGGTCCATGTACGTACGTACTCTATTACGACGATATTATCTATTTTGATGGTACTTAATGGTTTTTGTCCGATTTTTATTTCATGTATGCTTGACACGAAATGCCAGAAGTTTTGAGACTCTCAATGTCAAGTGCATCCTCACAGATGCATAATTTGATTGCAAATATTCACCTTTACGCTCCACTAGTCAATGCTATTCGACCTTAAAGTATAGGTGATTAGGTCTATAGTTGAATGTATTTGTGTATCTTCCTTTATTGGTTTAGATTCGAGACTCAATGTGATCGTCTAAATAGGTATTTTTATTAATGTCATCATTATTAGCTTTTTGTTCACTTTTCGGACAAAAGTTAGTGGATTTGGTGTCTTTTTTTCGAAGGAAATATAGGGGGTCTGTGGGACTCACGCGCCCTCAAGAAATGGAAGGGCGGCTCTGCCTCACTATGGGAGAAAGGGATAGATAGGGGAAGGGGAAGATATCAATCTTACTATAATCATTGTTTATATATAGCTACAATAATATTTATTGAAACAGTTTGCACGACTTTGCCCCTCTCTTCAGAAATCTACACTTCCCTTACCTGAAGGTTGTCTGGAAGAGATCGCTTACTAGCGATAAGACCGCCTAGATTGTACCACAACATGTCTGTATCACCTTTTCTGTACTAATTGTGTATTTTGTGCAATAAAGAATATCTATCTATCTTACTGTATTATTTCTTTCATGATCAAAGATATTCCACGCTTGGTCACACTGTGTACTTCCAAACTAAGCCGAAGCTTGTATGTAAGCAAACACACAGACTAAAAGAAGCAGTCATGTCCATGCACAAAATGTCTGTACTGTGTGAAGATCGAACCTGAGACCAATTTTTCACTTAACCAAACTGGTAGCTATTGGGTTCATATAATTCACTCTTCCAAGAAATCTCTACCTAACATACAGGAAACTATTCAGCTCTCATATAGGGTCAAGGACCTAAGATAGGCATGGTCAAGTCATGTTTAAAAAAAAACCTACTGACTAATTCTTCCAAAGAAAATCTCCTACCGCAATATTATATTGAAATCTTTGGGTTGCAAGATCCGAACTGACGTCATTACAATATCATCAATGTAGGAAATCACGATTCAAATCTTGACCTCAAATCAGATGATTCTCAGTTAGGTAAAGATCGTGCAGACATTTTAATAATTATGACTAATATCCATCTGTTTGAGATAATGGATGCTGATTATGGGAATAAAATATCCTATGTATTGCTACTTCATATGAAATGGATGTTACATTATGTTCATTTTGTTTTGTTCATTACTAACCCAACCTCGCTTCGCTTCCAGTATTTTAGATAAACATTTCACTGGATTACATCAATGGCGATTAAGTAAGGATCCTTATTAAAATGTATCCTATAACTTTCCAGTAGTCAAGATAAATCTAACAATTCCTCATACATCAAAATCCACTAAGCTGCTTACGCTACAGGAGGCCACAAAGAAAAGTACCTACATACATACAATTGTAAAACATTACTTTCCTTCTTTGGCAGTTGGGTAATAAATGTAGCATATGTTACTCAGGGTGAATGTAGTTTTTCAAAGGTAAAAGAATTTTTGAAATCGGCGGATGTAATTGTATCGAATCAACAACTTTAACACAAGTTTCAAGCTTACCTATATCTCTGGAAATTAAGATACTGACATACGACTTTTCATCTCACCCTTTCCATCCCTTACAACTCTTTCACCTTAAAGTGTCCTTTCTGTAACTGCAGGCACTATATAGACCAAATTTCATTAAATTCTATTCAGTAGTTTTAGCTTGAAAGGACGACAGACAGACAGAGATACCAACTTTGGCATTTATTAGTAAGGATGAATGTTATGTTCATATTGTTTTATTCATTACAACATCCTTATGTATATTATTATTGCTATATGTCATTGACCTTTAACAAATGGGCCTAATCGAATGGATAAATAAGTAAATGTGTTTGAAAGTGCACATAAACGGTCTTTTAAAATGACTACGATGATAGTCAAGGCGGCCTTGTCATCATCACAGGACTGTGGGTGGCGGAAGGCTCGCCTTTTTTCTTCTTCGAGTATACAAAAAAAACCGGCCAAGTGTGAGTCGAACTAACAAATTCCATAACGATATAATAGCAAATATAAGCAATCAATTGCGTTGTTTTGCCCCCCATAAGCATGTTGCTAAATACGAAATCATTACGCACCCCCCGGCGAATAAAGCGGTTATCGACGATTACCACTTTTTTAATGTTTTTTGATTTTTGGCCTCTATGTGACCTAACCCATCGCCTGAATTTTTTTCATATTTTTAAATGCAATATTATCAGAATTATACTACACAACCACTTTTTTCTACGAAACATAATCTGAAGATATTAGACGAGAATAAAGTAGAAATCAAATATTACCGTACAAAACTTCACTAGTCTAGTCCGCATTGATTCAATGCGACATTATTCGGGATAGTCCTCCCAAGCGCAAAATCAGTATTCAATTTTACCACTTTATTCGGGTGAAAAATTTACGGCGCGTAAGCTGTAATAGGTTGTTACTACTCAGGTTTGTAAACGGGTGAATCGTAAATTGAAGTTATGCTATTCTTCTTGTTATAAAATAATGATTATAGAGTCGTAATAATATATTACTGCATTAAATTCAATTTCATAATGCTGTATTAAAATATTGCGTTCGAAAATTAATACGTTATTTGTACGTATTGCAATAAAAAAAAACTTTACGTATTGTACTCATCATCATCATCAGCCTATCGCAGTCCACTGCTGGACATAGGCCTCTCCAGTGGTTCGCCACTCAGGGCCAACATCTGGAGGATATACCCATAATCGCCACGCTGGGCAGGCGGATTGACGATCGCAGGGCGTAGCTTCTCGCTCCGGTGACGCTGCCACCCGTCATCGGGCCGTAGCATTTACTAGGTACTTTAGTTTGACTAGCTCGGCGGCTCAATTGGTAGTGACCCCAGCCTTCTGAACCAAGGGTCGTGGGTTCGATTCCCACCCGGGACAAATATTCGTGTGATGAACACTTGTGTTTGTTCCGTGTCTGGGTGTTTATATTTGTATTTAAGTATGTATTTGTGGTACCTTCGTTGTTCTGATACCCATAACACAAGTGCTTAAGCTACTTACTTTGGGATCGGAGCAATGTATGTGATATTGTCTGATATTATATTATTGTCTGATATTTACCCCTTCAATTGTGATGGTTATACCGCCACCAGTCGGTTGCCAGCGCCTCGTTCGTCATTCGGCAGGATGCACCACGAGCAGGTGAGCTTGGCTTGGAGCATGGATAGAAAAGATGATGGGTCGCTCCCATACATTCCCATACACTTCTTTGACACTATCTAGTAAAAATTTTATTTCAATGTCCGAAGGAGTTTGGGTCATTTTGTATGGACATTGGCGTCGTTTTTTTAGCCGCCATCGTTCATTTTTATATTGTGTAGCACTATCCTTAACTAACAAATTAATGAAATAAGATTTTCTGTAAGTAATATTGGAACGAAGATAACGGCATTTAAATTTTAGGACAACGCCTGAAGGAAAAGGTCTCTTAATATTTGAGCTAGAGCATTTGTGACAAAAAAAAATTTCTTTTTTAAAAAGAAAAATAACTGCATTATGTAAATTATTTTAGAAAATTCGTTTGCCACACTCAGGAATCGAATGTGCTCAATTCTGGGAAAACATAGGGTTTTATTTTCATTTGAAAGGATCATTATAAGGATCAAAAGTCACCCTAAAATACGTTCCGAAATGTGGACACTTACGCGAAGACAAGTTTTTTAGTCCCTCAACGCGCTATGGAAAGACCAATGCTTATCCTGTTGAAAGATTGGCACTATGAGGTCGATTTATTTGCTGACACCTTACAACATCTCTTTTTTATAAATTTTGGATTATTTTGAATGAGAATGCAACGGATTGACATTTATTTGATTTGATATGACATTATTTGACATTTTATTTTATTTTATAGAGTAACATGTTCTGTATTAATTATTGTTAATTATGATGGATTATTATTATTTATTTTATGTGCTAACTTTTGACTTGACCATGATTTAATCAAAATAGATTTTTTCGTATGATGTATCTACCTACCTATTAGAAATTTTATTGTTCCAATAATTTATTGCATTACCTAATTGTATACTAACTAAATGATATGCCTTTGAAAGTTATTGCGCTTTGGAGAATTTCTGTTAGCTTAAAAAATGTTTGCAAATAAATAAATAGGAAACGAAACGAACATAATACGTGGCAGTGGGCTGACCATATCTATCCAACAATAGGTGGAGCAGACGATTTAGGACGCCCCGCAATCCATGGGCTGATAACCTTAAAAGAACTGCTGGCATTGGCTGAACAGAAACACGCCCGGGATAAAGAATTGTGGCGCGAATTATAGGAGGCCTACGTTCAATAATGGACGAAGCAAGGCTGTTGATTGACTACATTACTTATTACTTTTTTTCCAAGCCGTTAGTTCTTTTGGAGGTGGAAGACTGGCTGGTTATACGCTTCGCATAAATCTGACCCGAAAATGAGGATATGAGAGCCACATTAACACGCCATTTTACCAAAGACTTGCCAGAATTCAGCATCGACAAAATCGAGATCGCTCTTGGGCAGCTTAAAGATGGAAAAGCCCCTGGAGAGGATGCCGTCACAACAAAGCTTGTAAAAGCGGAAGATAAACCCGTACTGAGGGAGCTCCAAAACTTTTTAACGCTTGAATGGAGAACTCCGAACGCGTGGCTAAGGAGTGTGCTTGTCCTGTTCCTAAAAAAGGGAGACGAAACAGACCTATTTCCCTTCTAAGCCTTGTCTATAAGCTGTTTTCAAAAGTGATCACAAACCGTTTTGTGCGAATACTTGATGAATTCCAACCGCCGAAACATGCTGGGTTTCGGAGCGGATACGACACCATAGACCACATCCACACAGTGCTGTACAGAAGACAGAAGAGTATAATCAGCCCTGTATCTTGCATTCGTGGATTATGAGAAAGCCTTTGACTTCGGTTGAAATCTGGTCTATTCTGGAGTCCCTGCAGCGATGCCACGTAGATTGGCATCCATACATGCAGTGATGAGACAGTAACAGTGATCTATGAAGCCGCCACTATGTGCATCCAATTACAGAATTAGTATACAAGGCCTATACCGTTGCATCTAGGAATGGGATCAAGTTGTTCACTAATGTAATGGAGGATGTGTTCATAACGCTGAACTGGAAAGGACCTGTCATCAACATAAACAGCATAGTCATAATGGCAGAATCGCTGCAGGACTTACAAGAAATACTGAATGAACTGACTGACTCCTTTGCGCGCATCGGCATACGGATAAACTTGGACAAAACCAAGGTCATATTCAATGAACATGCTCTACCAGAACTCAAAGTTGTTCAAAAATATGTAGGTATACCTCGGGCAGACATTGCAGTTAGGTGGAACCCGCTTTGAGGACGAGGTGATTAGGAATAGTCAGGCTTCAGATGGTCGATCCCACAGTGCCTAAAGACGAAAGTCTTTAATCAGTGCGTTCTACCGGTTATGACATACGGAGCTAAAATGTGGACACTTACGGTACGGCTAGTCCACAAGCTAAAGATCGTTCAGCAATCATATGGAAAGGGTTTTGCTCGGGTATCTCTGTCTTATCCGAAATGTGGTGATCTGGCAGAGAACCGAAGTTATCCACAACTCACCGATTTAATAAATTAAAGGGGCATCGGGCTAGCAACATCAGCCGCAGCATCAATAACCGTTGAGGTAAACGAGTTCTGGAGTGAGACCGCGTCTCATCAAACGTAGTGTAGGACGCCCTCAAGCCAGGTGGAGTGACGATCTGCGCAGGCCGGCTGGCAAGTGCGCTGGCTGGGTGCGAGAAGCCGAGGATCGATCAAAGTGACCAACATTTGGAGAGCCCTATGTCCAGCTGTGGACTCATGATGATGATTACTTTTTCAGGGTTTTGAAGCATTGGTAAGACAAGACTGGGTGGTTATATTTATCTTATTTAACCAGAAACAACTTAATTGAAGTTTTTGTTAATGACTAGCTGTGCCAGCGGCGTCGCACGCGTGGATATCGCGTTTTAAAAATAATAGACTTCATAAAATGGTACTTAAAATTTAAGTTACACCTCTAGCAATGCATTGGTAAAAACCGCATTTATTTCTATGCAGTAGTTTTGGCGTGATGTGCATTCAAACATACAGGTAAAAATTTCTCCCGTTTTCCCGACATTTCCCTTTACTGCTTTGCTCCTATTGATTGTAGCGTGATGCAAAGTATACAATAACCTGCCCAGGAGTATGAAGAATATTTGTACCAAGTTTCGTTAAAATCCGATAGAATTCCTCTTTCGAACATTATAACTTCCGTCAGTGGCCACCAAAATTTAAAACGACTCCAAAATGACCCAAACCCCGTAAAGTATTTCGATGTGCTGTGGTCTAATCATAGCTTAAAAACCTGATTTTGATAGGAATTAGACTTAATGAGAGTTAATTTAGTTGTAATTCATATTTTTTTTATGTTTATTTAATAATAAAATAATAATAAAATTAAAAAAACACAAATGTAGCAATAACAACTATATTTTTAATGTTGTTGCATTCACTTGTTACAGTAATGGTTTACGTAGAATGATCCGCGAATATAATAGTATTCAACGCTTACGATATAAACCTATTTTTAATTTCACACGAATAAAGTGGTAAGAAGTTATTACTCACAATCGAATAGACACCAAAAACTAACGAATACTGTCGCTATGCCTTGTTGCGCGGGCAGTTTTGATAGAAGGCTGCCGAGAAGAAAGTGGTAATGTCACCATACGATAAAAACAATATTATTGTTATGCGGTATTACATATTTTTGAGGTTTTATCTATGAATTTCCCATTAAATTAATTCAGTTTTTAAATATTATGTACAATCAAAAATCTACTTTCAATTAAAGTTAAAAGCATTTATTTGAAAGTTATAGTTTCAGAGATATTCACCGATTTCGGTTTTTTGCTTCTCCTGAAAAATAGCAATTCTGCAATAACCGCTTTATTCGCCGGAGGGTGCGATTAGTACGTCGTATATAAAAAAGGCTTAACTGCGTTACAAGATTTGAACAATAGTTCCCGGGTTAAGAGCCAAGGAATCTGCCTAATAAGATACATTTAAATATACTACTGTTTGTAAACAGAATATACGAGAACAGTGTTCATGAATAAGGAAAAAAATACAAAAATTGCATCAATGAAAAGTGACACAATACAAATAAATAAACGTTTGTGTATTCAGACAACACAAGAGAAAATTAAATGTATCTATAAAGGTTCATATAAATTAACAAATAATTGTAAAATTTCATTAGCGTCAATAGGCTATTGCAGTCCACTGCTGGACATAGGCCTCTCCAGTTGTTCGCCAATTAGGGCAAACATTTTTAGGATATATCTACCTACCCATAATCGCCACGCTGGGCACAGCTATTCGCTCCGGTGACGCAGCTGCCCGTCACCTATCTGTGGTATTTAGCTACGCCTTTAGTCGTGATGGTTATACCGCAACCGTCGGTTGCCAGCACCTCGTTAAGTTATTTGGCATGATGCACCACGGGCAGTTGAGGTTGGCTTGGAGCGAAAAGATGATAGGACGCTCCCTTAAATCTCTTGAATCTCATCTAAAATTTGATCCTTACTTACAGTATACATATATATGAAATATATTAGTGTTACTACAAGTGTTTCTAATATATTTCTGTTAGAATGAGTCACATAACTATTTAGCTTAAACATCTATACCTATTGACATGAATTATTTAAACCAATCGGGTTCAACCTGTTTCCAATCATAATTCGTTTACGTAAAGCTCAATTTTCTACGTATTTCACAGTCAGGTTTGATTTTTGCACACAATGTATTTGCATAAATGTTACGAATGAAGTTCAAAGGTAAACATGTCTGATTTTGTTTGTGTTGTATAATTTATCTACTAATTATATAAATCAATACATTTTACAAGTTCATTTCCTTCATTAACTTATATCATCATTATAATCTTTTAAAAAACTTGTTTAGATCTTAAAGTCTGACTTGGTGGCTCAATTGGTAGTGACCCTTGCCTTCTGATCCAAGAGCCGTGGGTTCGATTCCCACTCGGGACAAACATTCGTGTGACGAAGATTTGTGTTTGTTTCGTGTCTGGGTGTTTATATTTGTATTTAAGTATATATTTGTGATACCTTCGTTGTTCTGATACCCATAACACAAGGGCTTAAGCTGCTTACTTTGGGATCGGAGCGATGTGTGTGATGTTGTGTGATATTTATTTATTAAGTTAAGTTAAAGTAAAGCCTCGGATACACTAGGGAACATTTTGTTTCGCAAAATGACGCGCAACAATCAATGTACGTGTCGCTGCAACGTTGCATAGGGGATACGTGTGTCGTAGCTGTTGAGGAACATGTTGATAGAACCAGCGCAGTAGTATGGAACCCTAAGTAATTACTTAATAGGTTTCCTGTCCTGTATCACATTTGATACATAACAATTAAAATTCTATTGGGTCTGGACGGCGAACAGGGAAAGGGTTAAGTATTATATTATTTTATACTTATCATCTTGATAGTTGGAAGTTTTCCACTATGCGTTTTGGGCGCAATTTTCTGCCTCGTGCAGCTGTTCTTTGGAATCAGCTTCCGGCTGCAATTTTTCCGAATGTATACTGTATGTATGTATATAATGACTTAGGGACCTTCAAAAAGCGTGCCTATAGATTTCTCTAGGACCGGCAACGCACCTGTGACTCCCCTGGTGTTGCGGTGTCTAAGGGCTGAAATGATGACCATTAGGTGACCTTCAAGTTTTGACCGTTTGCCTCCTCTGGCATAAGAAAAAAACATTATTTATCAACGACAAAATGGTGTTACCGTAATCGTCCCTAATTTACATTTAACAGTAAAAATTATGCAGGTTACCTATTCATTACAAAAACGATGTACCTAGAAAAACACGGTTTTCATCTATCGTAAAATATTCAGAGATAAGTTAATGAAGCAATGAAAGTTTTTTTTAAATGTATTTTAAACCTATTAACTACATATTTTTATTAATCTTACTGGTGACGATTTCATTAAATTGAATCTACTACCGGTTTGGAACATTGGAGTTGTATTGTCATCATCATCATCAGCCTTTATTAGTCCACTGCTGGACATAGGCCTCTTCCAATGTCCTCTACTTTGATCGATCCTGGGCTTCTCGCATCCAGCGCTTGCCAGCCGTCCTGAGCAAATTGTCACTACACCTGGCCTGCGTCCTACACTACGTTTGCAGAGACGCTGTCTCCACTCCAGAACTCGTTTACCCCAACGGTTATCGGTTCCGCGGCTAATGTAGCCCACTGCCACTTCAGCTAACTAATCCGGTGAGCTATGTCGGTGACATTGGCTCTCTGCCGTATTACCTCATTTCCCCGAACGTAGCCCTTTCCATAGCTACTGAGCGTCCCTTAACTTATAGACTAAACGCACCGTAAGTGTCCATGTTTCGGGTCCGTTGTTGTATTTTAACTTTACCAGTGTTCACTCTACCTGATAAAGAGGCCGGTTGCCATTAACTAAAAACAAGTGACTCTTAAATTATTTGCAAATAATTATCATCCTTATCTCGGTACGGGCACGTTTAAGTCTTTGACTGCCGAGAAACTAGACACAATAGAAAAACTATTGTTTGCCGGTCACCGGTGACCGGCATGGCGGTCAACGTGTTAAGAGAGGTAGGGCATAGCGAATCTTCGCTCGAATTGAGCCGCCCGTCCGGGGAAGGACCTCCATCCTATAGAATACCGCAGTCAAATGACCTCTGAGTCGTGTTCCTGCCGGTGAGTAGGGTTTCCGGAGCTCGTGGGGGGGTTGGGGTTGGGCCGGCATGGCGGTGGCAACTGACAGGTAACTGACCAGCTACTTGCCCGTTGTCACAGCGACTTGGGCTTCTCATTCGCTTTCCATCAGGCGTAGGGAAGCCATTATGTCGAGCCACTTAAAAAAAAACGTAATGAGGAGTGATAAGGATGATAATAGGGAATATTCCCTATTATCATCCTTATCACTATGCGCCTTGTGATGTTACAAGCTTGCCAAACCTAAAACCGCGTACATTACTGCATTCACTATACCATTCCGCTGTCCACTAAACCAGCTGACGTCTCAGAATGGAAATCACGGCATTACAACGGCTAACAGAAACGATTCGCACTTATAACACGTCCGACCCAGTTGGGACTCGCCAACATTTGCAACGTAACGTTTGATACAGAATTTCGCTTATAAAGACGATTATGTTATAATAATAAGTATCTATGTATATTAAATTATAAAGTATCTTATAAAACTATGTATCTATATATGTAATATGTTATTATTATGTATATTTTATTTAAGTGTATTTAAATATATTTATATGTATATGTGTATGTCTATGGAATATATACTTCTTGGTATATTTATGTAATAATTTTACGTATTTAATATAAAATAGTTAGATAGTTTTGCACTGGGTTACCCATTTCCTTAGTCAATCTGGTTTCCTCTACCTGAAGGTTGTCTGGAAGAGATCGCTATAAGCGATAAGACCGCCTAGATTGTACTTTGTGTTGTTTGTAATATGTTTTCCTGTAATGTCTGTGTTTTTGTGCAATAAAGAGTATCTATCTATGTTGTTTATTATGTAATGAAATGAGATGATGAATAAACGTTTATTTCTCACCATAAATACAGAGTAGAATGTACAGTAGTTTATACTTAATTAATAAAAAATAAGGTACATGTAATTATGGCGGGTTGATATCTGAACTAGGATAGTTCCTGTATCTCAGATTATCATGTTAATGAATTTCATATATAAAATATTATTTAGTAGATTTATAGTTTTCAGGCCCGCCTAAAGGTTGACAGGTAGAGAATGTCATATGGCATTAAGTCCGCCATTTGTACGCTCTTGTGCAATACAAATTAAACCCTGCGAACACTATAAATATGAAAGTTTGTATTTATGTAATGTATGGATATTTGTTACTCTATCACGCGAAAACTACTGAACGGATTTGAATGAAACTTTACAGTACATTTATCTAATTACTAGCTGTGCTCGCGACTTCGTCCGCGTAGAATAGTTATTTTTCCCCCGTTTTTTTTGCATTTTTTATTATTTCTTCGCTCCTAATAGTTGCAGCGTGATGTTATAACCTAAAGCTTCCTCGATAAATGGTCTATTCGACACAAAAATAATTTTTCAATTCGGACCAGTAGTTCCTGAGATAAGCGCGTTCAAACAAACAACTCTTCAGCTTTATAATATTAGTATAGATTTATATAATTATACCAATATCGATGACTACTCGTAAATTACCTAATAAAAATATGCACTCATTTGTCAACATTACGCAAATAAAATCACAACAATCCTTATCAACAGATCGACAATTCGGTCAAGTGCTGATCCAGAAATGAGAACTTTCACACGCAATACGCAAACATCGATAAATGTTATCGAATAATCTTCATATCGATAGCGAAATCGGGTTATCTCTTGACACATTTCCGAGTAAGCTATCGAGGTGATAATAAAAATGGTTTTATCTGTAAAATGAAAGTTTCGACATTGGAATGATATAATTAATATCGATAATTTATATGGTTGTGTAAATCATCATAAATTTGATATAACTACCTATAAGGAGATTCTATAGTTCGCATATACTCATCGGAGCCAACCTAATTCATTAGATCTGCATAACTAGGATAAATTATTAAAAATAAGTAATGGTAGTTTCCACCTTCTCTTTCATCATCAGCCTATTGCAGTCCACTGCGGGACATAGGCCTCTCCAGTTGTTCGCCACTTAGGGCAAACATCTGGAGGATATACCCATAATCGCCACGCTGGGCAGGCGGGTTGGCGATCGCAGGGCGTACCTTCTCGCTCCGGTGGCGCTGCTGCCCGTCATCGGTCTGTGGTATTTAGCCCCTTCTCTTTGTTTCATTATAATTAAGTTTGTATTCACAAATTATAATTAACCAGTATACTAGTCTCGCTGTGTACACCAACTTTAGACTACTGTCTACTTACGCAAAGTATGCATAACATATTTCATTCCACAACGCGATATTCAACACAAATAACCAAACGCGTCATTCCTAGCTCGATATGAATCGTTAATATAGGTTTTATTATCCTTATAAATAACCTGGTGTTTATAAACCAAGCTGATCACCCATTCGCTGCTCAAGCTCGCCAGCCGTTCAAAACAAAAAAAAGCGCAGACATTTAATTATTCCCGTGGCGTCCCGTGCCGGGATCGAACCCGCGACCCGCGGGACTGCATAATTACAGCCATTAGTCAACGTTGGAACTCCGCCGATGGGTTTTTGTGTGAGGTGTGTTCACATTAGCGCAGATTTTTGGGTAAAGATAATATTAATAACCATTAAATAAATAAATAACCCAAGACATGCCACGCTGGGCCACACATCGCCATCTAGCCCCAAACTAAGCCGAAGCTTCTACTATGGGTTAGTAACCATATTGTCTAGTGACAACATCATCATCATCAGCCTATTGCAGACCACTGCTGGACATAGGCCTCTCCAGTTGTTCGCTACTTAGGGCAAACATCTGGAGGATATACCCATATCGCCACGCTGGGCAGGCGGGTTGGCGATCGCAGGGCGTAGCATTTCGCTCCGGTGACGCTGCTGCCCGTCATTGGCCTGTGGTATTTAGCTACGCCTTCATTTGTGATGGTTATACCGCCACCCGTCGGTTGCCAGCGCCTCGTTTGTTATTCGGCAGGATGCATCACGGGCAGGTGAGGTTGGCTTGGAGCGAAAAGATGATAGGTCACTCCCTTACATTCCTTTATTAATTCATATTCATTTATACTTTGTTACACAAACATTGTTAAGAGCCTTCTCTACCAGTAAACCTTTGGGACATGCAGGGAGCTGATTTGTGTGCGGATTACTAACTATTGTAATACCTAAACCTCGAGAAGAAAAGTGGTCGGTGATTTCAATTCTTTTCGTCTCAGCAAAGAAGTATCTGACTTTCAATTGACAACAAAATGTTGCTCTATTGTTCAATCTTTTGTCGTGACAAATGTTCAAAGATTATAATAGGACCCTCCTATTAAGGTTGATGCAATAGGTCAATAGTTGCATTTTAGATAATATTGATTTGACAGTGAATCATTATCGGATTTCTATTGTTACAGAGAAGAGACTAATCTTTTATTTAAACTTTGAGTCACTTTTCAACAAGTATTTTTCAAATATTTTATATTACAAGTTTATTTTTAACTGACATCAAAAATTGGAGGTTATTTATGTGTTATTTTTTTTTATAAGATGACCTCACTCCACCAGATAGTAAGCGGTCGTTTGGTCTAAAATTTAGGTCGACAGGCACAATAGAACAATCCCATTGCGCCTGTCGCCCTTACCCTGAAGGCTCACTGAGATGCCGTTTCACGCCCGGCCTACTAACCCAGAATTGTAAGAAGAAGGAAACACATGAGCTGAAAAGGCATTCCATGACTTAATGGCACGGGGCAAGAACGAGGAACTAAACCACTTGGTGCGCGCCATCATCGTCTGGATGGTATGCGGATGACAACGCTGTCCAGCACGTGTTGTTCGGGAGTGGAAGAAGAGGATGAAACGAGTAGGAATAACTCTTCGGAGCATTCGCCATTGTAGAGACGATAGAGAACACTAAGACTGGCAATGTCTCTACGTAGCTGCTGAGGTTGTAGGTTCTTGATCACCTCTTGATCCCCAACAATACGGATAGCACGTCGCGACGCTGCAACCTATCGAGAGCCTCCAACAGGTACTTCGCAGAACCTTAGATTTGAGTTTATTCCAGTTTATAGGGGTTATTCCAGATTCCATTTCATGTTTTATCAACTTTTTATTGTCTAGCTTCCGCGAGTGGCTTCGTTTCCATTTTCAGTGAAATTTTGTCGCGTGCATAAGAACCATAACATATTGAATGAATATATTATTATTTATTGACATACAGATAAAAGTCATTTATTTCACAGCAACCTAAAACATGAAAAGAATTGGCATTGAAAAGAGTAACTGTCGAGTTTCTTGCCGGTTCTTCTCAATAGAAGTTGCATTCCGAATCCGGTGGTAGTTTACTTCCTTTTAATTTACATACTATATTCAATTTTGACGATTTATAAGTGCTTGTAAGAAGATTTATTGATAAAAGATTTATTTGTTTTTATAGACACAGGTATGTGACATCATTTGGCTGCGGTATTCTATAGGTTGAGGATTCGCTATGTCCTGCCTCTATTAAAATCAATTGTCTTGTACCCATAGTACAAGCTTTGGCTTAGTTTGAGACTAGATGGCGCTATATGGCCCAGCATGGGCATGTCTATATTTCTTAATTTAAAAACTTTTACGTTTTTAAGACATTTTAAATTTAACTAATAGACAATCTGGGGTTCAATGTGAACCAAGCTTTACCTTGCTTTCAGAACTTATGGCATATTTAAAAGGTATGCTACCTTTCAAATACCTGCGCCCGGCAACAGCTTAAATACTAGAAGTGATATTCGCGTAGCGTGAATGAGGCTTTCAAAGTGACATTCAACTGACGTTTGCAGAATTCATGCAGTATGAATCCTGCAAACGTCAGTTCAAAAGCCTAATTACAGAATGAGAAAGTAGAAATACGAATATTTCAAAGCGATACTGTCAAACTTTTTTGATTATAATGTTTTTTTTTAATTCTTTGCGATTAACCACAATCACATCTGATGTTAAGTAAACTCTTTCATAACGTTCGAGGTAGGAATACTTGCACACGTTTTTAGGGTTTCGTAAGCAAGGGATAAAATCCGAATCCTATTCTTCGACTTCGCTGTCTGCCTGTCTGTCACAAGGCTGTATTTCAAGAACCACGATAGCGAGACATTTAAAATTGAGTATTTCTGTTGCCGCTATAACAACAGATACTGAAAGCAAAATAAAAGATAGATTAGATATTCAAGAGAGGTAGGGCATAGCGAATCTTCGTTCGAATTGAGCCGCCTGGAAGGACCTAAGCGCTATAGAATAGCAACTTGGGCTTCTCTTTCGCTTTCCATAAGTCGTAGGGGAGCCATTATGTCGAGCTACTACACTTAATTCCGATATTCTGATCTTAAATAAATATTTAATTAGAAATCCAAAGGTTAAAACATCCACCGTCTGTCTCTTGATTACAAGACGTAATTCCAACTATTTCAGCTAATAGCTGGTAAATTAAACTATTCAAAATATACCTTAAAGTTACTCGTATTCACATGGGCTGTAATCTTAGCTCAAGCTGACCTTAAACAGCCTTCACTTTGAATAAATTAAAGGTTTTCTTTAATTACCAATGACGGTATGCGGGAGAGAGGTATTTTCTTATGGGACTCTAAGCATTCTAAGCGATTTTCTGTAATTATTTGGACAGCTCAAAGGAATAGTAAGAAAATAATTACATAAACAAGTAGGTAGTATTGTACATGGTATAGTACAGTTGCATATACCTATAATGGCAACCGACTGGTGACGGTATAACCATCATGATATAAGGCGTAGCTTAATACACTTATAAATATGCATATCACACAACATCACATACATTGCTCTAATCCTTAAGTAAGTAGCTTAAGCACTTGTTTTATGGGTATCAGAACAACGATGGTACCACTAATGTTAGGTATACTTAAATGCAAATACATACAAGTATTTAAACACCTCCACGGAAAAAAATACAAATGTTCATCACACGAATGTTTGTCCCGACTGGGAATCGAACCCACGACTCTAGGTTCAGAAGGCAGGGGTCACTACCAATTGAGCTACCGAGCCAGCCTTTATTAATGGTTCCGCCTTTTGCGACTCGCACTTGGCCGCTTTTTTAAATAAACAGTTAACCGCGCCGTCCCCGTGGCTATCGTTACAAAAATTCCCCGTATGACATTTTCTTGCAACGATAACGATCGCCATTGTTGTCCGTTGTTTCTATTATCGGGTGTAACGGTACTGTTTGGATGTCTGTCTGTCCATTGTTCGGGTTTTGATGGCAATAGCGACATAATTAATTGCATTAGAATTTAACCTTCTAAACTCGAGTTACCTGCCGAGGTTTCTATGGGGAATACAATAGGGGCTTTAAGGGCAATTGGGGACTTTCAGCATTTTAAGCGTAACTTAAATACTTAGGTTTTGAAAGGTCGGCAAACTATAAAAGAAACAAAGAAATTGAGCCAACATCAGTGGTCAGTGGCACGACGCCACCGAAAATTCGCGAAAATTCGTGGAAATAACCAACTTTAATTTAATTAAAACGAAACCAACTAGGAAGACACCCTTTCAAATAAAAAAATATTTATAGAAATAGGATTAGGATTCTCGGAGATATTTAGAAACATACATAAAAAAAATCAGTCGTAAGTCGTAGTCATAAACATAACAAATCGTCAATGTAGCAAGTATTTCTTTTATTAGTAATTATGTAGCAAGTTTACTATGTTCATCATCACCATTTCAAGACTTGACTATGGAGTTCAAGGTTGCAATTGCCCTTATTCTTTGCCGCACTATGAATAAAGTACCCACTTATTTTCTTTTCGACACTCGGCTACAAAGAGTTGACAGAACTATCTAATAAGATTTATTTAGCACTATTTAGCTAGGGTTGTACAGTTCAACTATTAAAAAAATCCACATTTATAAAAAAAATTAATAAAAAATATTTAAACTGGCTCAGTGGCTCATTTAGTAGTGCACCTTACCCTTAAACCAGGCGTCGTCAAGGATTTCCATCTGGAACTTAAATTCGTGACATGAAAATTTGTGTCTGTTCCGTGTCTGAATTTTCATATTCAGGTATACGTTTGAGGTTCCTTCGTAGTTCTGATACCGATAATACTGTGTGTAGTGCTTAGGCCACTTAGGTCGATACGAAATCATGGCTGTCGAGTTTTCAATTAATTACTATTTCATAGGTAGGTATAAAAATTGTATGCAAATACTGTAAGTAAACTTGTCGTACTTAAAAAAACACTAACAAAATGAAAATACTTTCTTAACTCTCTTTTTCGTAAACCACTTCTACCAATTTAATTAAAAAAAAACTTATTAAAAAGATGAACGACATAGATAACAACGAAAAGATAACCATATAGTAAGGAAGACTCTTCTGAATGCCAAAAAATAAAACTAGGTATTATTTTCAGCAGAGAAGAAACGGCAAGAACCTCGAGAATTACTCTTTTTCATCCCCAATATTTTTTACAACGTTCATAATTAATAATGTATAAAAGAACTAAAAAACCAAGGTTATATTAATGGCAACCCTACGCAAGATGCGCACGCGTCGATCTCGACCCAGAAACGCCTTTTAACCGCCTCTAAGTGTGTCACTTAGACTTATTTGATGTTTGCGAATCCGATGCGTAGGTCAAGATGTCCACCGCTTTTTAAATAGCTTCTGATGTTTGGTTTTTTTTATCAGACAACATAACATGGCTCCGAACCCAAAGTAAGTAGCTTAAGCACTTGTGTTATGGGTATCAGAACAACGAAGGTACCACAAATAAATACTTAAATACAAATATGAACACCCAGACACGGAACAAACACAAGTGTTTATCACACGAATATTTGTCCCGGGTGGAAATCGAACCCACGACCCTTGGCTCAGAAGGCAGGGGTCACTACCCATTGAGCCACCGAGCCAGTCAACGTACTAATATATATGGAAATTGTCGTATCCCGTCCGTTCGGTTGTCCGAGCGATTTGGGCTTCATCAGATTGTAGAGAGCTTGGGATCAGGCAAATAGAAGCCACTATGCCGAGCCAATAAAATAAATGGTTATTTATATTTATTAGGTATTTTATTTAAGTATATATTTGTGGTACCTTCCTTTTCCTGATAACCATAACACAAGTGCTTAAGCTGTTTGGGATCGTATTGGGATAATATCTGTAGGCCGAAACGTCGGGTTCAAAAAGGTATGCGCGTTAAGTCCCGCTAGTTAAATATGTATATTATATGATGCAACGCGAAAGTTTAAAAGAATATGATGTTGTTTGATATTTATTTATTCTCTCGGTTTTAGCAGACACAGCACATTGTTCACTTAAATACCTTATTTTTGCAAGGTATCGTAAATACCTTGCAAAAATATTGACACATAAATTATGTATTTTTATACATAATTTAACAAATTGTGTTCTTACTAATGTTAAAAAAACGAAGCATAGTTTAAGGCATCACTACCAAATGACTCAACGTATCAAATCTGATCCTTATCACCTTTAACGAACATGTTTCAAAAACAAATCAAAATATTCAATTTAAAAAAAAAGACAAACAGCAGTAATTATTATCAATAAAAACAATGAATATCAATTTGTTTAAATAAAAAAAAATCACACAAAACATGTTTAGTAGGCGTTACACCAAGGATAACGTGCACAGACGGACAAATTGATGGATGTATTGAAAAGGCATAAGATTGATGAACGCTCAAATGATCTCATTTGACCTCAGCTATTGTTCATTAATGATAAAATGATTTTTTTATCGACAACCGATGGTAAAAAATGGGTATGCGCTTTAGGGTTTGGTCAGGCTGTTGGATATCAGATATGAAAAAATCCATTTTTTATTTACATATAAAATGACCAAGGCAAAGACCAAATATATGTTTTAGGTGTCTAAAACATATTATACCTAAGCGAGTTAGTGTGGGATAAGACGGTTAAAATAAAAAAAAATAAAAAAAAAAACAAGAAGTCGTTTCTGTAAAATCTATGAGCTTTCATTCAATTAAAAACAAAAGTTTCACAGAAGGATTCGATTCCCATTCGGTCATGGTGTTAAATAATTGAGATATTGTTCTCATAACATACCTACTTTCTTACACAAAAATAAAGGCACATAACAAATTAAAAATGAAATGTCACCAGCTGGTATTTAAGAATTAACATTGATCCAATTAATTAAAAAGATACGATAAAACCAATCCTTATCTTACTATATTTTAATTCCATGCATATCTGTCACGGTGTGTCATACAGAAATCTTATCATTTGTACGTGATATATTTTGATTGTGTTTTTGGAAACAGCTTATATCTGCCTTATACATAAAGATAACTATTTTGATATGAGAATAACAGTTCTAGGAAAAAATAACTTAGATTAAAATACTAGGATTCGACAAACGTAATGAGCTATGGAAATCTTTGTTCCTCGATAGATATGTAAAAATCTTCAGATTTTTAAATCGAGAGTGAATCGGTTTTTGTTGGACGAGCGCGTTCCATTGCAGGCTCAACATCCTATAACATCAGGCGAGTTGAGGTCAAGCGAACTTATGAAAAGGCCATTAACTTAAGAAAAAAGAATAGTACGTGGAGACCACCCTCACGGATGATGAATTACGCAAGGTCTTTAACTCTAAAAAAATATTGTTATTGAATCTTAGACAGTTATTATTTATTTATTTTCTACAATAATAATAGATTCATCATCATCATCATCACCAGCCTATTGCAGTCCACTGCTGGACATAGGCCTCTCCAGCTGCTCGCCACTCAGGGCAAACATCTGGAGGATATGCCCATAATCGCCACGCTGGGCAGGCGGGTTGGCGATCGTAGGACGTAGCTGTGGTCATCGGCCTGTGGTATTTAGCTACGCCTTCAATTGTGATGGTTATACCGCCACCAGTCGGTTTGCCAGAGCCTCGTTTGTTGTTCGGCAGGATGCACCACGGGCAGGTGAGGTTGGCTTGGAGCGAAAAAGTGATAGGTCGCTTCCTTACATCCCATTGTACTCGTAATTAGGGAAGATTTTCTTTAATCACCACGCTCGGCAAGCGGGTTAGTTATGCTGCTGCCCGTTTCCTGATATTCTCTTAGTAGTCTTCTACGACACCCATGTGAAGAGATCACTTATGTACTGTATTTTCTTGATAGTACCGCTGAGATTATCATTCCACAGTACCACCTATAAAATCCAGTCTCTATATTTAAAAAAACCAAGTATGTTCTGACCTTTACACTACAGATCGAGCTACAACAAAAAGACGTCATGTTATCTGTTATTGGCATCAACTTACAACACGCTCTTCGCACCTCGGAGTTGGCGTAACCACGAATGCCAACTTGCCAAGTACAACACTAAAGTATTTATAAATGGAGTCTATAATGCAGTCCACTGCTGGACATAGGCCTCTCCAGTTGTTCGCCACGTTGGGCAAACATCTGGAGGATATACCCATAATCGCTACGCTGGGTAGGCGTTGGCGATCGCAGGGCGTAGCTTCTCGCTCCGGTGACGCTGCTGCCCGTTATCGGCCTGTGGTATTTAGCTACGCCTTCAATTGTGATGGTTATACCGCCACCGGACTGTCGCCAGCGCCTCGTTTGTTATTCGGTAGGATGCATCACTGGCAAGGGATGTAAGGGAGCGGCCCATCATCTTTTCGCTTCAAGCCAACTATGCCTGCGCGTATGCACACAATTCATGATCCTCTGCTAGATATAAGCCTTTTTTTTATAGTGGCTCGACATAATGGCTTCTCTACGCCTGATGGAAAGCGAAAGAGAAGCCCAAGTCGCTGTGACGACGGGCAAGTAACTGGTCAGTTACCTGTCAGTTGCCACCGCCATGCCGGCCCAACCCTAACCCCCCACGAGCTCCGGAAACCCTACTCACCGGCAGAAACACGACCCAGAGGTCATTTGACTGCGGTATTCTATAGGGTGGAGGTGCTTCCCCGGACGGGCGGCTCAATTCGAGCGAAGATTCGCTATTCCCTACCTCTCTTAAAAAGCCTAATCAAATAACAATTGCCACTTGAAAGGGCTTTGTCAGAGTGAGTTTTATTTGATCCCAGGTAAACACTGCAGCCCCTTATCTGGTATTCCCTTAGTCGTCTTCTACGGCACCCACGGAATGAGACGGGGTCCTATTCCAAATCTGGAAACACCGACAACACATACTTTGATATATCTCGCATACCTACTCAGCTAGTCTCCATAGAAAAATTACTGCTGTGACCAAAATTCGGTCACGACTGAATACTCATTGAACTAATATGACCAAGTCATCATAGCAAATCTCACACTAGTTTCCACGCAAACGAAATACTCTATATATATAAACGGTTAAAATCTGTTTGTCACTACAAACAATAAGTCAGACAAGCGATCTCGAAGGCCAGTGAAAGCAAACTTTTCTTTTTGTTCCACAAGACCGCTTTGTTTTCCATTTCTACGTTACTTGGAAAGTGGGCATGTTGGTGAGATAATTTGCGACCCTTGTTTTGTGGTCTTTTTAAATGAAGAAAGCTGGAAAGGGGGCCTCTAAACTATGTTTGCTGAGAAGATGTATCCGATTTGGGGCTCGTTTATCAACGGTTATCGGTTCTGCGGCTGATATGGGAGCCCACATACATAGGCACATCAATTTATTTACATGCACACATAAATACCATTATAGTTTTATCTATTGTTTTTTTTATAGTAGCTCGACATAATGGCATCCCTACGCCTGATGGAAAGCGAAAGAGAAGCCCAAGTCGCTGTGACAACAAGTAACTGGTCAGTTACCTGTCAGTTTCCACTGCCATGCCGGCCCAACCCTAGCCCCCACGAGCTCCGGAAACCCTGAAACACGACCCGGAGGTCATTTGGCTGCGGTATTCTATAGGGTGGAGGTCCTTCCCCGGACGGGCAGCTCAATTCGAGCGAAGATTCGCTATGCCCTATCTCTCTTAAGTGTCTGGAAGTCTGAGCCTGCAACTCTAAATAATTCTCAATAGTTCTCGCAGTTTTGCCCGATCGACCTTAATAATGCAGGAGTAGGTGTGTACCATACTTACCTCACAAGTGGTAAAGCGTAAATAATTAGTATCACCTGCATGTATAAGTATGTTTGTACCCAGACGTCTCCAATCCAGTTTACTCGTACATGCGACCGTGGGAATAGAAATGGATATAGTTTTTACTACATGTACTTATATACAGTTATTTAAGTTGTAGTCAAGAGCTTGTTCAGTAGTAAAACATAAGCAAGGTGGGCACCTATTGAGAATTGACGACATCGTATAATATGTAGCAAATACAAATAAATAAATAACTGATTTATTTCATCACCGGCCTATCGCAGTTCACTGCTGGACATAGGCCTCTCCAGTTGCTCGCCACTTTGGGCAAACATCTGGAGGATATACCCATAATCGACACGCTGGGCAGGCGTGGCAGGCATGCAGCGGTGGCGCCAACTCGAATGCCCAGCGTGGCGATTATGAGTATATCCTCCAGATGTTCGCCCTAGGTGGCGAGGAACTGGAGAGGCCTATGTCCAGCAGTGGACTGCAATAGGCTGGTGATGATGGTGATGATTATTAATACCTTTCATCATCATCAACCTGGAAACGTCTGACGGACATTGGCCAGTGCCAAGCCTTAGTCACCGCACTAGGCAGGCGGGTTGGTGACCGCAGTATGTTTTATTTGTACCCAGGTCAACGCTGCTGCCCGTTTCCTGATATTTCCTTAGTCATCTACACAGCACAGTACAAACATTTGTGTTCATGAACATGTCTGTTTGTATTGGTCTGGGTGTTTTCTATGTATAATATGTATTTATTTACAAAAAATAAGTATATAAGTAAGTTAATCAGTTGTCTAGTACCCATAGTACAAGCTTCGGCTTAGTTTGGGGCTAGGTGGCGCTGTGTGGCCCAGGGTGGCATGTCTTGGGTTATTTATCTTCTACGATACTTGGAAGATGAGATGGGGTATTTCTGTTCTAAATCCGGAAACCATAGTCATAAAAAGTCACCAACCATCAGATTCTTTCCACAAATTCTTCGAAATATTGACACAACAAACAAAACACCTCCTTTCTTTTAATTGAAAGGACTATTTATTCAGATTACAACATTCCATAGAGTCGTTAAACTCTACATCAAACATGAGATTATCTCACAATTATTTGTTCAACACTTCTGAAGCACCGGCTCATCCCATTTAAGTGTTAAGTACACCTTAATTGGTCCTGCGTTGTGTCAATATTAATCATCTTAACTGCTCATATTGAACAAGTAAAGTAAAAATTATATTCGTATAAACGCATATAATAAAACATCACATACATTGCTCCGATCCCAAAGTAAGTAGCTTAAGCACTTGTGTTATGGGTATCAGAACAACGAAGGTACCACAAATAAATACTTAAATACAAATATAAACACCCAGACACGAAACAAACACAAGTGTTCATTACACGAATGTTTGTCCCGGGTGGGAATCGAACCCACGACCCTTGGTTCAGAAGGCAGGGGTCACTACCAATTGAGCCACCGAGCCAGCCAAAATGTCAATAATGTTCTAAGAAATGTGTTGTTTTTGCTTTATCTGTTTATCTAAACTAATATTATAAAGAGGAAAGATTTGATTGTTTGTTTGTTTGTTTGTTTGTTTGTTTGTTTGTTTGTTTGATACGAATAGGCTCCGAAACTACTGGACCGATTTGAATAATTCTTTCACCGTCGGATAGCTACAGTATTTGCGCTGAACATAGGCTATATTATATTTTTAAAAAAGTTAGGGATCCGTGCTAAAACTCCAATAATGTAACCCAAATTTATCAAAAAGATTTTAATCTACAAAAAAAGAAAAGATCTTACATACTGACGTCTCTTGGCATCGTTCCCATAGCAACCGAAACTGTTATGACATCTAAATAAATAAATTCTAATATGAAATCGTACTTTCACGTAAAAACTACTGAAAGGATTTTGATGAAACTTTACAGGAATGTTATTTATGCATCAGATTTACACACAGGCTATAGATTACAAGGGTATCATACATTTTAGAATTTACAATTTCGGCAAAATATGTTACATACTTTTTGAAATGACCATAGATACTGTCTTTCTTGAATTTGTCAAAGAAATTGTCATTTTGACATGACAGGTACTGACATCGAAGTAAATACGGAATTATCGGAAATTCACAACAAACAGTGATATAAATATTTGTGAACCGTCGGCTTACTTTCAGGATAAAATTCTTCGGAAAATACTATAAATGCAAATTGCTATAGCTAAAAATACGACCAACTTGAAAACACACCACCGGTGTTTCCTGCATCAATGCTGCTATCAGCTTGGAGTCTCCTCATTTAACATTTAGGAATAGTGCACAGTCGAACAGACCTAGCATAATCCGTAAGGCACAAAAGGCATCCTGAATCATAGTGTCATGAAGCTCTAAGAACCCAAAAAATATGAATGCATTCTTTCAAGGTTTAGGAAGGCTCACATAATGAAAACTGCGATTTGTGCATGAATAATAAAATTTTTTCTTTTCTAATCTGATGTTATAATTTCTGTACCCTATACCTACTATGTAATAGTATGTATGTATTTTAGCCTAATAAAATAATTTTAATTACGCATGGGTTGTAAGGGAGCGGCCTGTCATCATTTCGTTCCAAGCCAACCTCACCTGCCCGTGGTGCACCCTGCCGAATAACAAACGAGGCACTGGCAACCGACTGGTGGCGGTATAACCATCACAATTGAAGGCGTAGCTAGGTACCACAGACCGATGACGGGCAGCAGCGTCATCGGAGCGAGGAGCTACGTCCTGCGATCGCCAACCCGCCTGCCCAGGGTGGCGATTATGGGTATAACCTCCAGATGTTTGTCCTAAGTGGCGAACAACTGCAGAGGCCTATGTCCAGCAGTGGACTGCAATAGGCTGATGATGATGATGACGCATGGGGTAGGGGATGCGAGTTCGACCCACGGTTCGATGTGAGGGATCGGCCTATCATCTTTTCGCTCCAAGTCAACCTCACCTGCCCGTGGTGCATCCTGCCGAATAACAAACAAAGCGCTGGCAGCCGACTCTGGGCGGTATAACCGTCACAGATGAAGGCGTAGCTAAATATCACAGACCGATGACGGGCAACAGCGTCACCGGAGCGTGAAGCTACGCCCTGCGATCGCCAACCCGCCTGCCCAACGTGGCGATTATGGAGATCTATGTCCAGTAGTGGACTATAAAGGCTAATGATGATGAATTACGCATGTCGGAAGAAAATAGCGCTATTAAAGTAGGTATTGCTTTTTGGTCGGCGTCATTATCGCTAAATCATTTTTAAGGTAATTTCATGTAGGTACTGAGATAAAAAATGCTGATGAAAGATGAAAAATGGTTTTGAGTTTACGGCAAGTAACTGGTCAGTTACCTGTCAGTTGCCACTGCCATGCTGGCCCAACCCAAACCCCTCACGAGCTCCGGTAACGCTACTCACCGGCAGAAACACGAACCATCATTTGGCTGCGGTATTCTATAGGGTGGAGGTCCTTCCCCGGACGGGCAGCACAATTCGAGCGAAGATTCGCTATGCCCTACCTCTCTTAAAGTCATCAGTGTTTAAAAGACGTCGCTAGATATATAATTATTCATCTGAACTAACAGCTAATTAGAAAGAAAGAAAGAAAGAAAGAAAAAACGTTTATTCAGTGCAAAACAATACATGCCAGTTTTAACAAATATGTAAATCGAAGGTATTACACAGGTAGGCACATCTAACGTAATAAAATAACGTACACTAATAGTTCAATGCACCAAAAGGGTAACCACTCAGCATTAGCCGTGACGCAAGCGCCGCGGCGCTGATTTTCAGTGGTACCGTTTATATAATAATAAAAAATATAAAAAAGAATTGAACCTTAGCTAAGAGCAGGTGGTTCCTGAACAAAAGACCTGAACAACGTATTGCTTTTATGTTAACTGCATCACATATTGCGTTTGTTATATGTCAAGCCATGTTCAGATTTCTCAGCCTTCGAATCGAATGTACCTTCATGTTGTTTCTAGCATCCATTAATTTTAGCATTGTAAGCGTGTGTATAGGTTATACTAGCTTTCGCCGCACGCTCTTCGCGCGTGCGTGCTCAAGCTAGGTCTGCGACGCTGGACGCTCCGGGCTTCGCCCTACGCGGAGCTCGGCCTGCGGCCTCGCGAAATTACTTTTTAACCGACTTCGAAAAAAGGAGGAGGTTCTCAATTCGTCTGTATGTATAATATTTTTTTTTTTTTTTATGTTAGTTCACCGATATTTCCGTCAATTATGGATGGATTTCAAAAATTTTTCGACAGTTCGACAGAGGACACTTCCGAGGTGGTCCCATTATCACCAAGTCTGGATCTGATGATGGGATCCTGGAGAAATTGAGGGCAACAACCGAAAATTGTATGCTCATATGGTATTTTTGTTACGTAATCATATTTTACGCAGGTATATGCTTCCGGGCGTCAACATCTGGTGCTTATGATGAAGCCACTGAACTCCTTAAGGGTTAGGAGTTAGGGGACAATACTGACATTGGTCGATATTAAACTAGGTAGTAGTATGTACTTATGCAGGGCTAATAGGGCAGGTGATTTGGTAAGTGATATGCTTGATTCTAGATCGCAAAGTCTTCACTTGACTTAAAGCAAAATTTTTCATTCCTAAGTAAAACTCTTAAGGACATTAATTAGCCTTTATTCAAGGTCACATCACAGTAACGCAACTAAAAATAGAGAAATAAAATTATTTTTAAAAAAAAATTAAACCGACTTCAAAAAAAAACACAAACGACCAAAACTAAAAAGCGATAAATAACGTAAGTATTTCTATCCTTAATACATAATTATTTAAATATTACAATTATCACTTATTTTTGAAGTCGGTGCCAGCCAAACAAATAAATGTACATTGTCGTGTGGATTTGCCGGCCGCGCGCGTCATACAACAACAGTCTACGTTAGGTACCGAGAGGCTGGCACCGACTTCAAAAATAAGGGATAATTGTAATATTTAAATAATTATGTATTAAGGATAGAAATACTTACGTTATTTATCGCTTTTTAGTTTTGGTCGTTTGTGTTTTTTTTGAAGTCGGTTTAATTTTTTTTTAAAAATAATAAATAATTGATTTATCCGAAGCGAAGCGAGGAGCGGGCTGCTAGTGTTGGAATAATCTACACTGATTTTGTAGTATTAGTAAGAATACGAGTATAATTTGTGTTCGATATAAACATTAATAGGCATAACAAGCGAAGCGAGTGACTTCGAAATTTTACTCGATGATTACGAGTATTATCACGTTCTAAGGAAAATAAACTTATCATGTTCTTTTTTTTTATAAGAAGAGCTTTCAGGATGACCTCACTCCACCTGATGGTAAGCGGTCGTGAGGTCCAAAAGTTAGATCGACAGGCATCAAACCCATTGCGCCTGTCGCCCTCACCCTGAAGGCCCACTGAGATGCCGTTTCACGCCCCGCCTAAAGAACCCAGGATTGTAAGAGGAAGGAAACACATGACACTGGGCAAGAACGAGGAACTAAACCTCTTTTAGTGGCAGAACCAGTAACATTCCTTAGTGGATTTCAATCTTCCCTATTTTAGTTTAGACCATAAAAGTGCAGCCATTTATCATCTTTAAAGTACATTTGAACAAGCAGTCGTTGAAAATGTTTAACCCTCGCTTCCAATGACAGCGAACACTAAGCTTTACGCATTTTTGACACTAAGGTATACATAACCACGTATTATCATCATTCATATCATCAGTATATCGCAGTCCACTCCTGGACATAGGCCTCTCCAGTTTTTCGCTACTTTGGACAAACACTTCGAAGATTTACCTATAAACGCCACGCTGGGCTGGCGGATTAGCGATCACAGGCGTAGCTCCGATGAAGCTGCTGCCCTTCATCGGTCTGTTGTATTTAGCTACGCCTTCAATTGTGATGGTTATACCGCCACCTCAGTCGGTCGGTTGCCATCGCCTCGTTTATTATTCGGCAGGATGCACCACGGACAGGTGAGGTTGGCTTGGAGTGAAAAGATGATGTACCGCTCTCTTACGTCCCAACATCTAGAATAGTACCTACTTTATTCTGTCGCTCTGATTAAATAATAAATAAATAAATAACCCAAGATATGCCACGCTGGGCCACACAGCGCCACCTTGCCCCAAACTAAGCCGAAGCTTGTACTATGAGTACTAGACAACTGATAAACTTACTTAGATACATTTTTTTTGTAAAAGTAATACATATTATACATAGAAAACACCCAGACTCATACAAACTGACATATTCATGCACACAAATGTTTGTACTGTGCGGGAATCGAACCCACGACCCTGGCTCACAGGGCAGACGTCACTACCAAATGAGCCTGTCATCGAGTAATATCATATCTCTTAACTCTAACTGGACTGCAGCCCTTCTACAGTAAAAGCGTTGCCGTGTTTGGTGAGTCCGTCACACGGTTCCGAAGTGAAATTCGTATGACGAAATCCCATTGTTGCATTAGTACGGATAGCTGTTAGAATTCTGAGTTGACATTGCTTTACGATACCCACTTTTGGTAATACTCGTACATGCAAGGTTTACAAACACTGGTAGGTATATTTGAGTATGAAGATTTGTTTGTTTACGACTAGTAAATGTGGTATGCAGTATAGTAATGGAACAAAATCAGTACCGTGTATTACTGCGTAGATTTACTGTAAAGGTTCCGGGTTCGATACTCGGTTGGGCCAATAATGATGTCGTACGTAAAAGGTTCCGGGCTGGGTCAATTTAGGAGACAAACTTTTCTTTGCTTTTTCTTGTCAAGTCAATAGTGCTGTACATACAACTGTGGAGGTTTTGGGTTAGGCCGGCATGGCGGTGGCAACTGACAGGTAACTGACCAGTTACTTGACCGTTATCACAGCGACTTGGGCTTCTCTTTCGCTTTCCATCAGTCGTAGGGAAGCCATTATGTCGAGCTACTATAAAAAAGTCCAATAAACGTACATACAACAAAAAGCTGCACTTTTAACACAATACAGAACCAAGGTCGTTAAAAGCCTGATATTTTTTTTTATACAACGACACACATTATTATATTACAAACGATTTGTAAACAGAAGTTCCCCTTGTCCTCGAAATGACGAATTACACGCATAATTAATATTCACGCGAGATTATCAACAGCTCAATTTAATAACATCACGATTATGTAATAAACTCTACGGTTGTATTAAACGAATGGTAATCTGTGCTCATTTGTGTAACACAACATCCTTTATAAAAAATATAGTCAAGTGCGAACAGAATTAACTGAAAAATAGTTGGGTACCTAACAATACTGACTGGCTCGGTGGCTCAATTGGTAGTAATCCTGCCTTCTGAACCAAGGGTCGTGGGTTCGATCCCCACCTGCGACAAACATTCGTGTGTAAACTGGTGGCGGTATAACCATCAAGATTGCAGGCGAAGCTAAATACCACAGGCCGATGACAGGCAGCAGAGTCACCAGAGCCAGAAGCGTTCGCAAAGCCCAGCGTGGCGATTATGGGCAAAACCTCCAGATGTATGAATAAAGTGTTGAACAACTGGAGAGGCTGCAGCTATGTCCAGCAGTTGACTGAGATAGGATTTTTTTTTATAGTAGCTCGACATAATGGCTTCCCTACGCCTGATGGAAAGCGAAAGAGAAGCCCGAGTCGCTGTGACAACGGGCAAGTAACTGGTCAGTTACCTGTCAGTTGCCACCGCCATGCCGGCCCAACCCCAACCCCCCACGAGCTCCGGAACTCACCGACAGGAACATGACCCGGAGGTCATTTGGCTGCGGTATTCTATAGGGTGGAGGTCCTTCCCCGGACAGACAGCTCAATTCAATTTCAAACTCAATTTGATGTTGAAGATTTTCAATTCTTTGAAAGCGTTTAAGGTTGAAACTATAATGCCGACATAATCGCCGCTGTCCTTTTAATTCAAATTGGAAACTCCGACCGCAAACAGCCACAAAAATGCGGAGATCGCAAAATAATCGTTTAAGCTAATATAGTTAGGTTAAACCGTTGCTAATCCGTGGTAATCACGCAGTTACCGCTAGACAGTCGCGCGACGCCACAGAGATGCGGCGAAGCGCAAGTGTCGATCGTCATTTGGCTGCCTTTTTAGGGTTCTGTAGCCAAATGGCAAAAACGGTACCCTTATAGATCCGTCATGTTTGTCTGTCTGTCCGTCCGTATGTCACGGCCAGTTTTTTCCGAAACTATAAGAGCTACATTATTGGAGCTACATATATAATTTTTGGAGTTCCTCATACATATAACAGAAATTAAAAAAAATTTTATTAAACCTATACGTGTGGGGTATCTATGGATAGGTATTTTAAAATAATGTTGAGGTTTCTAATATCATTTTTTCCTACACTTAATAGTTTGCGCGAGAGACTCTTCCAAAGTGGTAAAATTTGTGTCTTAGTCTTTAGTCTACCTAAGTATTACATAATGTGACTACTAGAATTAATGTACTATTTTTCCTTTTTTACAGGTAAGTCCGATGTTTTAAGTGAGCAAGCATCAACCGTAAGTTAATATTTTATGATGTCAGTGTGCCAAACGTAGACTAGTGACTATGCATGCAAACCAACCTAAATGACAACTGTTTTTGGGGGAGGCCTAAGTATTTCAAACAGTGAATGTTTGCAATAATAGCGATGATTATGATGGAATCTTGATGATGTTAACATCATCATCCCAATCCTTTGCTTGACATAGGTCTCTACCAGGAGTGCCGGCCGCTTATCATCTGCGGCTGGCCAGGGCAGGCGGGATGTGGCCGTATGCTTCGGCGCTACCCGTGTCCCTGCAACTTGCTGCCCACTGGCGACACAGGGGGGTTTAGTGGGTATGCCCTCCCATTTTGGGAGGTGTGAGTCCCACACACCATGCCGCCTCCCCCCGGAGGCGGCATGAAGGTGCCTAATGCATTCCCCTCTAGAAAAAAAAAAGGTCTCTATAGTTGTTTACCACATTGGACTTATAAGTTTCACTCTTAGGCGAGTTGGGGATCGCAGGGCGTAGCTCCTCGCTCCGGTGACGCTGCTGCCCATCATCGGCCTGTGGTATTAAGCTTCACTTTCAATCGTGATGGTTATATCGTCTCATTCGTTATTCGGCGGGAAGCACTACGGGCAGGTGATTTTTTTTTTATACCACTAGGGTGGCAAATGGCTACCGGCCTGCCTGATGGTAAGCAGTTACCGTAGCCCATGGACGCCTGCAACACCAGGGCATCGCAAGCGTTTAGCCGATTTGATTGCAGCTTGTAGCGAAAATATGGGTCGCTCCCTTACATCCCAAGACGTATTTCCCAGCGTTTATTCACCGCATCTCTATGGGTGTCACCCAAGGCGTCTAGCTCATCTTTGTAGGCCTTCGTCCGACCTTGCGCTATAGGCCATAGGCCACTATGGCCGTTAGCCGCCATAATTGCGTGTAACGTCGCGTACATTGCGATGATTACGCGTCTGACGCATTAAACTGTCGTTTTACTTTTAGCTATTGTTATAGACTAATTGTGTTTAATGTAATTCCGGGATAGATTCACGGTCGACGTTTTTTAAGGTTTCGTACCTCGGAAGGAAAACACGCAATGTCTGCCAAGGGTCGTGGGTTCGATTCCCGCACAGCACAAACATTTGTGTTCATGAACATGTCTGTTTGTATTGGTCTGGGTGTTTTCTATGTAAAACATGTATTTATTAAAAAAAAAAATATATCTAAGTAAGTTTATCAGTTGTCTAGTACCCATAGTACAAGCTTCGGCTTAGTTTGGGGGCTAGGTGGCGCTGTGTGGCCCAGCGTGGCATGTCTTGGGTTATTTATTTATTTATTTAATAGGACCCATCTCATCCCATGGGTGTTGTTGAAGACGACTAAGGGTATATCTGGAAGTGCTAGCCGCTTGTCATTTGCGGCTGGCCAGGGCATGCAGGGATGCGGCCGTATGCTTCGGCGTTACACGTGTCCCTGCAACTTGCTGCCCACTGGTGACACAGGGGAGTTCAGTAGCTCCCATTTTCGAGAGGTGTGAGTCAACTCCCTCGGGACCATGTCAACTCCCTCCGGAGGTGGCATCACGGTGCCTAATGCGGAATGCATAATGCCTCTAGAAAAAAAAGGTTTATCTGGCAACGAGCAGCAGCTTTTATCCGGGTACGAATGAAACCTAACGCGGTCACCAACCTGCCCCCCCAGAGTGGTGGCTAAGGCAAATGTGACCTTACTGATGTTAAGCAGTTACCGCAGCCTATGGACGCCTGAAACACCAGGGTATTAAACGCGCTTTGCACACCCTGACCCCCGGCTGTCGATGCAGCATTCACCCCACGAGCCCCGGAAACCCTACTCATCTGCAGAAACACGACCCCGAGGTCATTTACCTGCGGTATTCTATAGGGTGGAGGTACATTCCTGGGAGTGCGGCTCAGTTCGAGCGAAGCGTCATGTGCGCTCTCTACTGCATTTATCATGGGGAATGGTCTGAAGAATGTTTGGCTTACTGCCTGCAGCGGAGTTTCTTCACCGCACCACACGTAGTCGATTGCATTTCCATCCACATCATCTCGATGGTTGCGATCCTCGACTGTACAAGCGTACATAAAGCTATAAGGAACTTCTCGCCTCGCGCCTCGATTTTGTGCAACCAACTTTCTGCGACAGTCTTTCCGAACAGCTACGCTACCTTCAAGAAACGAGCGTATTTATAGGTATTTTAAAGGCCGGCAGCGACCCTAAACTCGATTACAGTTGCGGGCGTCCATGGGCGGTGTCGACTGCTTACCATCAGGCATCACCTTGCTCGTATGCCGCCTCTCGTTTAAAAAAAAGATTCCCTATACCTTACCTTACGAGTTTCGAATTTTAACAATGCCACAATTCAAATCCCGGAATCCATTTCAAAATTTTACCGGTTT